>CM042571.1:2750000-2845000 GCA_023630585.1 Cranoglanis bouderius
AGTGTAACCGGTTCCCTTGTATTTACTGATGATGATGCGACTTCTGACTAAAGCAGCAGGATGTGTTCTGAAGTGTATAGGGCGATAATATCTGCCCGGATGCAGCCAAATGCTTCAAAACCCTGTTTAACGGCGCTTCTCTGTGCAATAATGACCTGAAGCTCACTTCAAAAGCCTGAGCCAAAATCCTATTTCACTTGAAGGTAAAACGGAACATCTCAAAACATCTCAAGAACGAGCAGGAAGTAAAGACAGCTGCAGTAAACAACTGGTAGAGCTTCACCAGGAAAGAAACCCAGCGTCAGTGGGTTCCAGACTTCAGGCTTCAGGCATTGACTGGAAAAGGATTTGCAACAAAGTGTTAAAAAGTCCATCCATCCATCCATTTCCTGTAACGCTTATCCTACACAGGGTCACGGGGAGCCTATCCCAGGGAACTCGGGGCACAAGTCGGGGGACACCCTGCACAGGCACAATCGCACACACATTCATACACTACGGACAATGTGGAAATGCCAATCAGCCTACATCGCGCGTTTGGAGTGTGGGAGGAAACCGGAGTACCCGGAAGAAACCTCTGAAGCACGGGGAGAACATGCAAACTCCGCGCACACATGGCAGAGGCAGGATTTGAACCCCCAACCCCGAGGGGTGCGAGGCAAACGTTGTTCTAACCACTAAGCCACCATGTTTGTCCACATATTAAAAGTGCTGAAATTCCTGCACTGTTCACCTGATTTGGACGTAAATACCCTCAGATTGAAGCTGAACGTCGGCACTTTGAGCTCATATTCGTTTAATTTCAGCTCCGATATACTGTTCGTCGACAGCTAAAAACAACAATAACTCTGTCAATGTCAAAAATTTATGTCCAATATCAAGTTAATGGACCTGAATATACAGGTGCATCTCAATAAATTAGAATGTCGTGGAAAAGTTCATTTATTTCAGTAATTCAACTCAAATTGTGAAACTCGTGTATTAAATAAATTCAATGCACACAGACTGAAGTAGTTTAAGTCTTTGGTTCTTTTAATTGTGATGATTTTGGCTCACATTTAACAAAAACCCACCAATTCACTATCTCAACAAATTAGAATACTTCATAAGACCAATAAAAAAAAACATTTTTAGTGAATTGTTGGCCTTCTGGAAAGTATGTTCATTTACTGTACATGTACTCAATACTTGGTAGGGGCTCCTTTTGCTTTAATTACTGCCTCAATTCGGCGTGGCATGGAGGTGATCAGTTTGTGGCACTGCTGAGGTGGTATGGAAGCCCAGGTTTCTTTGACAGTGGCCTTCAGCTCATCTGCAGTTTTTGGTCTCCTGTTTCTCATTTTCCTCTTGACAATACCCCATAGATTCTCTATGGGGTTCAGGTCTGGTGAGTTTGCTGGCCAGTCAAGCACACCAACACCATGGTCATTTAACCAACTTTTGGTGCTTTTGGCAGTGTGGGCAGGTGCCAAATCCTGCTGGAAAATGAAATCAGCATCTTCAAAAAGCTGGTCAGCAGAAGGAAGCATGAAGTGCTCCAAAATTTCTTGGTAAACGGATGCAGTGACTTTGGTTTTCAAAAAACACAATGGACCAACACCAGCAGATGACATTGCACCCCAAATCATCACAGACTGTGGAAACTTAACACTGGACTTCAAGCAACTTGGGCTATGAGCTTCTCCACCCTTCCTCCAGACTCTAGGACCTTGGTTTCCAAATGAAATACAAAACTTGCTCTCATCTGAAAAGAGGACTTTGGACCACTGGGCAACAGTCCAGTTCTTCTTCTCCTTAGCCCAGGTAAGACGCCTCTGACGTTGTCTGTGGTTCAGGAGTGGCTTAACAAGAGGAATACGACAACTGTAGCCAAATTCCTTGACACGTCTGTGTGTGGTGGCTCTTAATGCCTTGACCCCAGCCTCAGTCCATTCCTTGTGAAGTTCACTCAAATTCTTGAATCGATTTTGCTTGACAATCCTCATAAGGCTGCGGTTCTCTCGGTTGGTTGTGCATCTTTTTCTTCCACACTTTTTCCTTCCACTCAACTTTCAGCCAGCTTCTTTGGCAATGAATGTTTGTGGCTTACCTAGTGAACCAAACTGAGAGACCATTTTGAAGGCTCAGGAAACCTTTGCAGGTGTTTTGAGTTGATTAGCTGATTGGCATGTCACCATATTCTAATTTGTTGAGATAGTGAATTGGTGGGTTTTTGTTAAATGTGAGCCAAAATCATCACAATTAAAAGAACCAAAGACTTAAACTACTTCAGTCTGTGTGCACTGAATTTATTTAATACACGAGTTTCACAATTTGAGTTGAATTACTGAAATAAATGAACTTTTCCACGACATTCTAATTTATTGAGATGCACCTGTATATGCAAAAGTCATGAAAGACACAAGGAAGCATGATTGTTTTTTTGTTTTTTTTAATATGGCTTTGATATTTTTTTATTTCACTGTTATGTTTGCACCTGAAACCAACATTCTGACCATTATTACGTGGTGAAAATGGCACTGCGGTGAATTGCGTGTTCAGTGGTAGTCAAACAGCCGTGATGTCGAGGAGCTACTGATCTGTGATAATGCTGTGACCTGGTAAACCGTTATATATAAGCTTATTGTGATATGAAAGTGTAATATTGGTACATGTTTACTTGTTGGTTGGAACAGGGAGAGGAAATAATCCAAATATCGAATCTGGCACTAACAGACTGTCATATGTTCGTACTTCAGCGTCGTTGTCGTGTAACATTGCTACCTCGTTAGCGATATTAAAGTTAACGAAATGTAAATGTGGATAATGTCGCATCCGCGTATGCATCGTTAAATTAACAAACCAAACAGAGCGAGTATTCGGCGCGAACGTGTGTAAACAGTGTGCAAGGTCAAACCGTAGGCCACCGGATCGGCTTCATGAGTCATTGCTTAAATTATCGCTCCCATGTGTCAAAGGGAGACGTCATGTCTGATTGTTCATTCCCTTAAAAATTCGTTCCCTTTTCCAAAATAGAAAATACACTTCTGTACATGATCGCTGTAATATAATTAAACAAGTGTAGGGGGAAGGTATGAGAAATTACAGACGAAGCATAAATATGGGTTAAACATGTAAAAAAAAAAACGAGTCCATGGTTTCAGAAAACAAAAAAAAACCAAAAACAGTCAATAAAATGTGTCAAGAGCGTTAAAAAAAATAATAATAATAACATGAAAAATCTAACTGTACCCAATTTCAGTTTCCTCCTTCTGTAAATGTAGTCGATGTGCCAAGATATGTTCGGTGTTTTGCGCTGGAGCTATAAGGTTAATATGTCGAAGAATATACGCAAATCCTTTCCACTAATGCATGTCAAAATCTTCATACTTTCTTTCTTTAAATGATGAATTATAAACATTAAATAAATAAATGTGTAAACCAGTAAGGAATTTAGACGTTTTAACCTGCTAACATCTAGCTTTCTGCTGTAATTCTGTCCTTAAACTTTAGGAGGCGGAGCTTTGAGGACTGAATGATTACAAAATGGCCGCCGCTGTTTCCAGAATTCAGCTACACGGTGAATTTTTGCTTACGCAGATACTGGGATCGTTAGCTACTTTAGCCTGATAGTTCCAGTGAATACCACAAACCAAACGTATCTTCACTGATGGACTACATTTACGGTAAGGAGGAAACTTTGCTTATATATATATATATATATATATATATATAAAATCTCTTTCTTTAAGGTCTGGATACATTAAGCTAATTTTGTAACGACACAAATTAATATTCATTCCAGAGAACTTGGAGATCTGTAGTGACAGTAATCTGTAAAATGATCAGATTGGTCTTTGGCACTTAGTTGTAAATACATTTTTACTATGCTGTCGTGTGGATTGTCATGTTGTCTTAGTGTATACAGACCTTACTCACGGCCCAAAAGTGCTAGAATTGCTAACGACGAAGAGAAACAGAGCTTGTTAGCATTATGCATATGAGATTGTCACCGTAGCTGCAGCCGAATGGACACTTTAAAAAAAAAAAAAAAAACAAACAAACAAACACAAGGACATGTTCTTGTGTATCAGACTGTCTATTTCATTGTAGCTTTCAGAAGAAGGCGGGGTTGGTGTGTTCGATGATGCAGCGCTTGCAGTGGCGCTTGACGAAGCGCAGCGCGTCGAGTGACACGTCGCAGTCCTGCACGTTAAGCAGCTGCAGGTCGAAACAGTTGGCCGCCACGACCTGCAGCCCGCGGCCCGTGATGCTCTCGCAAGCCTTCAGGCTCAGGCGCTTCAGATTGAAGCAGTTGAGCGCGAGTACCTCCAGCCCGGCGTCCGAGACCAGCGGGCACTTGCCGATGTCCAGGCTCTTGAGCTTGGGACAGCTCTTAGCCAGGTGCTCCATGCCGTGGTCCGTAAGGCCCTCGCAGCCTCGGGCGTTCAGATAACGTAGCCTGGAGCAGTACTTAGCGACGTAGCGCACTCCTACGTCGGTGATGCGGCCGCAGTGCGCTATGCTCAGGTAGCGCAGGTGACCCTCCAGCTTGGCGATCTCGCGCAGCCCGAAGTCGCTGATGAAGCGGCAGTCACTAACGCTCAGCTCGCGCACCGCCGGGCAGTAGATGACGAGGAAGCGCAGACCCTCGTCGGTCAGGCGCACGCAGCGGCGCAGGTACAGGTGCGTGAGCTGCGTGCAGTGAGCCGCGATGATGTGCAGACCCTCGTCCTCCAGCGCGAAGCAATCGCTCATGTCCAGGTAGCGGATGGAGATCTGCTGGCCGTGCAGAGGAGAGAGTTTGATGGACGCTTCCCGCGTCAGACTGATGCACGTCACCTTCGAGCATCCTGCACATGAGGAACGAGACAGAAAAGAGATCATTAGGAACGGTCTTTGATAAACAAATTAATCTTTAGATCATGAGACCTGTCGAACGTGAGAAATCGGGAAAGAATTACTGGTCTCACGTCGGTAATTGCCGCTTTAACACAGAATGAATTGAAACAAAGCAGCGTATTAGACAGGTACAGGGAAGAAAGTGTTTACAAACTTCCCGTCTGGGTGCATGCCGTGTTTCCAAGTGTGGCTTGTGCATGGTCTCTGTTTTATCTATACGTGCCTTTGTTTATGTTTCGGTCCTTCCTCTGCCTCTGTCTTGTCACCAGTTTGTTACTCAACTGTGTGCACCTGTTCAATGTTTAGCTCTCAATTAGTTTGTCTACGCATACCCTGCTGTTTCTGTTTTTCTCATCCTACATTTTTATATTTTTAAGTTACAAACCTTGTTTCTGTCTGGAGTTTTTTTTTTTTTTTTTCTTCCTGACTTTGGTTATGAATTCCAGTTTATTGTTGTGTACGTACCTGCTGCCTATGTACTACAACTACTGTTATCTTCTCTCTAACAAAGCACACACCGAGTGCACACATGCATCCTTCAAACACACCACATGGTACAATATATAGAGATAAACAGGTGAAGATAAATAAAAGGAATGTTAGCAAATTAGCATGTCTTAACTGATCGACTATATTTAGTTTAAGTGAGTCGATGGTTTAGTAGTAGATGTCTGATTCATTCCTAAATTGTAAAGGTACCAAATTTACCAAATCTAAATATATCTATATATTTTCCACCCGAAAAGAGCATGAGCATTAAAAGGAGCACTTCGTCCAAAAATGCTAACGAGGCAAATAACCGTTATACATCGAGAGCATGCTGTTATTGCGATCTTATTATGATTAATTGATAAGTCATCGTAATGGCTTATTGGAGCAGCTGAAAGCAATACTTCACCCTGCTTACAGACGTTTTGTGTCAGGCGAGGTTTGTTAGGAAGGAAACGATAGATCCCACCTCTTCTGCAATCTGAGCTCGTTCAGGGTTGAATTAGCTTTCATAATCAGGTCAGAATATTCCAGATGTTTCTGTTTGAATCGTTCCTTACACAAATCACTGCGGGCTATTGTTGGAAAGCCATAATGTAATACATGCGTTCTGAGACTGCAGCCACCTCTGCACCGTTTCAGTTTAATTTACCATAAGAAATCTGTCTGCATAGAAAGGTTCAGTCAGGAATGGATTATACGAAGCCCACCAAGGGTTAACTCTGTGTTAAAAAATTGTCCTTAAACACTGAACAAGAGAAACATCTGAAAAGTGTTATTTATTTTTTTGTAGGTTAGGATGGGGGGGGGGGGGTGATGGGGGGGTGTCTCTCAGCCAGGGTTAGAATGCAGACATGGTGTTATTCAACAGAGGGCGCCATGCTGCATTAATTCTCTGAGAGAGCATTAACTCGTGGAAATGACGCCACATGTTCCTCGCACTCCAACAGGAAGTGCAGGAAGTGCATGAAATAAAACACCAGGAAAGGGTTTGACCGTGGAGGAGGAATATTTTCTGAATTTCTGACTGGACAGGGATTATGAATTCCATCTTCAGAGTCATCAGATATTGTTTCAAGTCTGCAAATGAAAGATGGATGGCCTAGAGGATTTATCTGAACCATGGCGGTAACAAAACATAACAAATAAGAAGAGATAAAGCTGACGGTTGTTCTGCTGCATACTGCAGAAAGAACGAATAAACGGAAGCAACTCAGTCCAGATTTAATTTCTCCTCATCACAAAATCATTCATGTGAGAAATTTTAAAGGAGTCATTTCACTTAATGAGCAGAGCAGACGATCCCAAAGCACCTTGAGGTCAGAGGTCGTGGTCGTGCATGGGCTTATTTTCCTCTCGGAGAATACAGCATGCCGGACGGAAAGGGCTATTAATATATTTCCCAGGTCCAAGAGGAAGTCACGGATATTTCAGAATAATCTATCATTAAGAAAGACCCCTGCAGCCGTCGTACATGATGAGCAGTAAACGGAGCGGAAACAGTGATCTGTTTGGACCAGACTCTTTTTGGCTGTGTGCACACTTAGCTGTTTTTAAACTTGAGTCAGATTCTGTTTGGGTTAAGCAGTGCTTGACTCAGGATGTGTTTGGGTCAAGCTGAATTTTGTGAAGTGTTTAGTTCAGCATGTGCTAGACAGAGTCAAACAGTGTCTCGAGCAGATAGTATTTGATTTGGACCATATTTGAGCCAGATAGCTTTTGATCGGTGCTGTATACGGGGCAGATAATATCTTAATCTGGCTATATTTGGTCCAGGTAGTATTTGATTTGGACCAGATAATATTTGGTTCAGTCCAAATTTGGGTCAGATTATATTTTGTTCGAACCATATTCTCGGCAGGTCATGTTTAATTCAATCCATATTTGGCCAGGTAGTATTTGCTTCAGGTCATATTTGGGTTAGACAGTATTTCATTCAGACCATATTTGGGCCGGGTAGTATTTGATTTGGGTAATATTTGGCCAGGTAGTATTATGTTCAGGCCAAATTTGGGTCAGGTAGTTTTTCATTCAGACCATATTTGGTCCAGGTAGTATTTGATTCAAGCCATATTTGGGCCAGGTAGTATTTCATTCAAGCCATATTTAGAGCCAAGTAGTATTTCATTCGATACATACTTAGATCAGGTAGTATTTGACTTTGCATAGCATATGTAATATTTGACTCAGGCTATATTTGGGCCAGGTAGTATTTGGTTGTTATTATTACCATTATTCAGTCAGCGTATAGGCCCGACTGTATTTGGGCCTCTGTATTTGGGCCGAGTTGTGTTTTCTGTTGAAGTATTATGTGCCTCTGACTCACACAGACAGTCAAGTAAGTACATTCACAGGGTTGCTGCAGGTCAGTAAGTTTGTAAAATATTACTGATATTACACGGTTGCATTCCTGGCTTATCAGCTTCAAGGAGTTTCAAATTCAGTTAAGAGCCTGTGTAAGGAACCTGAAAAAAGCTGGTTAATAAAATGTTATTCTCTTTAATTACAAGAATTTATGTAAGGATTAAACTTACAAACACAGCCTTCTATCATTTCAGGCAGCTACAGCAGACATCTTTTGGTTGTTTTGTTCTGTCTCTGGGGGAAGCTGATTATCCACATACCCTGCTTTTTCCTTGTGTAAGTAACTTTCCTTTAAGTTTTCACTCAAAGACATCTGTAAATCCCCAAACTCTTAGAACATGTAATTTCTTGCCACAGAAAGACATCAAGGACTACAGACACATTAAATCAGTCCCATGAGCGTGTGCGATGTGTGTTTGATGGATACGTTCACTCCTACAAATGCAGACACGTTGGTTAACATTAGGAAAGAGTAAGACCTAGCAGTTTATTTTCATTTCAAAGACCAAGGAAGCTTATTTCAAAAGTAATAAAAGGATAACAAAACAATTAAATACTGTATATGACACTAAGACACAAAAAAGCAAAACAACAAACCTTATATCATATTTACCTGAGACATCCAGGTGCTCCAGGTTAGGGCATCGTGAGACGACCTCGAACACCGCCTCATTGGACACGTTGTAGCAGCCAGCCAGATCGAGGCGCCGCAGCTCGGGACAGCACTGTGCCACCGTGTAAAGGCCACGGTCGGTAAGTCTGCGACAGCCATTCAACACCACCATCTCCACGGTTAAACATACGTTGGGTGTATCCTGACATAGACGACGCGTAAGCACCCGCAACGCCCGGTCCACATGTGCCACATCACCTGTCAGACGCACCGTCCTCCAGAGCCGTGGGTCCCATGCCAGGTTATACCATCGGCGGCATACCCGGGCGCAACGACACAGCTGGTTGGTGGGCAGATGGGCGAAGATCTGTAGAAAGGCGTGGTCAGGCAGCATGTCGATGGGTGCCCCCTGATGATGGTCTTTGGATTGGCACATTCCACGCTGAGGGTAAGTGAGACCAACAGTCTCAGGAGCGAAGGACAACGAGGAGCCATTGAAGAGGGCAGGCGAAGAACGAGGAAGGATGAGAGCAGGACTGGGCGTACTCAGAGTGCGCATGCTCACGTCCGAGTCTGAGGAGAGAGATAAAGGAAGGGGAAGAGATTAATAGGGAGTAAGACAGATACAGTCTATTATGATCACGAAGACAGCTACTTGCTTGAAAGACTTGGATGACCACCAAGGTGTATGCACTGCTCAAAACACTATGTGCAAAAAGGCAAGCTTAAGGACATCAAGAACCAATGCACCTCAAGAACTCAGAAAGGCAAAGCAACCTGATCACTTTAGTTTCATAAGATAAATATCATATGTGGCAGGGTATCAGGCCATCACTGACTACAATACAACATGTGTCTGTGACAGTAATGTTTCCCTCTTTGATGAATGACTTCTACATTGGGTTTCAAAACACAGAACAAGAAGCCTGTAAGGAAAACCCCCTCCCCCTATTTCCAAGGACCAGGTACGTCATGGCAGACGTTAAAAGAACTCTAGAGTTCTTGCAAAGCTACTGGACAACTGTTCTCAACCTACAGAGAAGACAGAGTCCAAAAAAAATGCCACTTGCCCCAAATTTGGCTAGAATCAAATACTACCTGGACCAAATATGGTCCCAATCAAATACAATCTGTGGCACAAAAGAAAAGCATTCAGCCTCTCATCCTGAGATCGTTAGTCTGAATCCCAATGATGCCACAGCCATCCATGGTCGGGAGCCCAAGAGAGCAAAATTGGCTGTGCTCTCAGGGAGGGAGGGGTGGCATACTCTCTCACCCCTATCAATCACAACAACACTAGCCAATCATGGGCGTCTGTGAGATCATGCATGCGGGTAGGGGGTTGATAGCGCTTTCCTGTGACTGTGTTATGCTGCCCCTGACGTCGCATGAGCAGCAGCTCACAAAGATTCAGTCGACTGGCTTCACAGGAAGCACGTGATAGCCTTCGCCCTTCCTGGTTGGTAGCTGTCGTGTTATAGGGGAGAGATGGGAGGGAATTGGCCATGACTTATTTTGGTAGAAAAATCGGTGAAAAAAATTCCAAAAAACAAAGAAGAAGAATCTGTACTCACTATTGCGTATCAGTGGCTCCACCAAAAACACCAGCTTGTTTGGTGTGCACTTTGTGCAACATCAACTTACTCAGCAACATTGAGTGTCCATTTACTAAAAAATGTTTCCCTTACATCTACAAAAGTTTCCTCAAGGGTTGTTTGGACCTTCTGTTGTCTGTTTTTTCTACATTTACTTTACTTTAGAGAACAGGTCAGACCGCAAAATCGTGACATGGATAATGACAACGGCTGAGAACATCATCCTGGCCTCTTTCCACTTCATCGATGACATTCAGCACAGACACTGCAACCATAAGGAGGTGATCGTAAGACAGCTAACAGCATTGTGGATGACCTTTTCCACACCTCTGACAGAAATTTTACTCTTCTGCCATCTGGCAGAAGGTACTGGAGCATCTGGTGCATTTGTGTAACATCTTCTTCCTTCATGGCTGTCAGGCTCCTCACAACCCCAAAACTTACTCCCCAAAACACAAGGCTTAAATACCATCATGATGGAGTAAAAGAGTGGGATCATGAGTTTCAACCCTCTGAAATTCGTCATGTACAAGAGACAAGTTGTTGAAATAATTCAAGCCAATGTTGGCTCTTGTCTTCTTGAGTCATTTCCTCAGTAAATCTGTTAGCTGTCCTCGCCACCTACTTGCTGGTCTTTGCCGTGTACTAATGGGTTAGACTTCAGGAAATGCCGCCAGTTCACTTTGGGCTTTACGGAAGCCATACACACCAACATTAATCTCCAAAGACAGGCGCTACATTTCCTGAGCCTGCCTGGCCTGTCCACTCCATTCACGTCTCCCAAGCTGGACACACTGACCCTGGTTTTACCTGCCTTTTTTTTTTTTAAACTCCCACAATACACACTGCTTTCCAGTGTATGGTGGGATTGAAAACTTTTGATACTTAATCTCTGCATGCCATCTCAAGTCAAAAAGGTCAAAAAGAGAAGGACCAAGAACTGTTTTTCTTAAATCTGCATGTAATCTGAGATTAATAATAAACACACTTGTTATTTAACAAAGAAAAACACAAATTGTTGATATGGTGAAGCTTTCTGTAAGGACACATTTGTCTAACGTTTATGGAAGGAGTCTCCAGTGCCAGTAAGATTTCATGAAAAAATTGCGTAATCCTGGAGGGACTGATAAGTGATAACAGTACCTAATTTGTTTTGGGGATCGTGCTGAACTATAAACAGATAAAATGTCCTTCTTTAATAAAGAAAAAAATGCAATGGTTGGCAAATTGCTGTGGTATAAGAGGAGTAAAACGTGCTGTTTGAGGAAAATAATCCACTTCGGTGTGGTAACGGTAACTCTGCTTTATTATACCAGCTCATTATTGATTATTTTCCTATAACAGCATGCACTTAGTCTTATTTTCTCTATATATCAGACAGCATTGTGTGTTGCAATGTGTTACTATTAGAACTAAAAGTATGATGCCACAACAACTTTAAATAAATGAAGCAAGTGGTGTGCTTATAGAATAATTTTTTTTTTTTTTTTTTAAAAACCCAGTTCTGAACAATGTAGCCTCAGACTTTTCCATTATACTTTACTTGTAGCTGGATCTTAAGAAGCTAAACTGCTATTTCCATGCACATAGCCACAATATTGTTCTCTGCGGCAGATGTTTTTTGTCCCCAACAGTTATAATAATAAAAGCGGAAAGCATTGGGATTTAGAGAGGAAGCTTGTTTTGTCCCAATAAGTATTGTTTCCCATCATGTGGCACGCTGGCATGTTGGTGGCTGGGTTTCCAGTTCAGTGCCACCGAGCGTCCCCATATGGAAACCACATCGCTATAAAAACAGCAGTCATGCTAGGCAAGCCCACTCTGGTAGACTGTTTAATACATTTTAAACAGGACCAGAGATAAGAAACAAGACCATCGAGTCTAAATGTAAAAGCCAGAACATGACGAGAAATGTTAAATACAGATATACAAGCATAAAGGCTTAGTGATTGTTAAAAAAAGGACAGCCGAAACTTGAAATCTGGAAGGGAATGAACCTAACATACAGTTTCGAGTGTAAGGCAGCATGGCGCCGCAATTCTACAAGGTGTGTATTGTAGCCAGTGTGTGGGACGACATGCTGTGAATACTGCCTGCAGCTGGCAGATGAAGCTTAACCGAGTTACACTTTCGATGCCACCACTGGTGATGCTGGAAGAGAGTGGATGTGGTGGCCGTCGCTTCAGCCTCACACGCTACAATACCACTCTTTCTGTAAGCACGACCAGGCCGCAGCTTCTAAAGGAACTCCTGAAATGCAATTACTGGGAGGTTTTTTGACCCCAAGGGAGCGTGCAGTCGCCTTTATTTTCAGCATGCTAGTCCACCCTGGCGTCTTGGAAACAATAACAAGTTAAAAACAAAGCAAGGCTGGGGCATCAAAGCGTAACATTATAGGGAATATATTGTTTGGAACACACTGTAAAATTGTTTCCTGGAGCCCCTCTTAGGGGGAAAAAAGCACCATGTTGGGGGTACTCACTAAGGGATGACCTTGTTTAATAAATGCTGAGAAGAATAAAGAAGGACTGTTAATTAAGATTCTACTAATCCCCTTTCAGTGGCCCAAACATCCTCAAGGCTACTGTTGGGCCCCTAATGACCTTAAACACACAGAGAGTTCTGACCTGTTAACTCAAGTTTCCTACTGAGAGCTTCGATTTACAGGAAATGAGCAGTATGTCTCATACAAGAGCCTCTTCTAATGCTATTTGAGCATCTGGATAGTACTTGAAGTCATCTTAAACTTATGTTTTTTATCAGGAGAAGCTGAATGACATGGTGGAAAATCTGAGTTTGCGCTGAATATGTGACAGGCAGGTGTTGCTGCATCATAAAATATAACAGCCTATCATCTTCCATGTGTCCCAAATGCACGCAACACCAGCGTGTATGCTTGGCGGCGTGGCTAATTTATAATTTGCACATTCAATAGAATCTGTTTTTGTTTTTTTTTTGTTTTTTTACAAAGGGAAAAATTTCTAATGTCTAAAGAAGGGTTTCCCAATCGGGGGGGGGTCACGGTGCCACTGCAGCAGGTTTCATAAGACTGTGATAGAAGTGTCAAAGTCACGTTATATTTATGTACACAAAAATTTGTACTACAAAAATCTGAGATGATTACGGGTGCTTTCACGCCATTTGTAACACGATTAAACGAATCAAGGAGCCAAGCAATGTTGGCGTGTAGGGCTGAAAACCTCCTCGTAAACCTCGAAAAAAAAAAAAAAAACGTTGGCAGAAAAAGATTAACAGACCTTTACCAGGTTCTTGTAGAAATCACAAAAAAAATACCTGAGCCGAGAGAACGCAGAGTCGATGCTCTATAAATGACTAGATAATTCTTTAAATAGCTAGTTTAAAACATTTTGTGTGTTCAATCCAGTGTTTATTTTTACTTTTTGTCTGTCAGTCTACATCACCTGACATAAAAATGTGCAGTTCTACGCCTCTGTCCTTTGTCCATTTAGCAGCTTGCCTCTACAAAAAAATAAAAATAAAAATAATTTTTTTTTTTTTTTAAATGCTGCAAGCCAAAATACAAATGTTTGATTCATTTCTTGTAGTTGAGTCGATTCAGAGTCAAATCACTTCCTCCTGGTGCTAGAGTCTGAATCTAATCTCGGAAAGAAGCCTTAAAATAACTACTACCTCAACTAACTTATGAGGTCACGACCGGATTCCTACAAGAACAACCTGAACTTTTTTTTCAAAACCAAAACTACCTCTTAACAACCACTTGTGATCTTAAACAGAAAAAATGCACTCCGGTCTAAAGACTTCTCATTAAGCCTCCGGTTTTATCGTCCTCCTCAAAGCCTGTCTGCAGATGCATTATGGGTTGTAAATTAGTATTCCAGACAGGTATGATGAAGGATTCAGACTCGCCACCCGTCTTTGGATCCCATTCCGCCCGAGCGTTAACCCTTCCATGCGATCTACATCCGACTGCAGGGTTTTCTTAAAAACTTCTCATCACCCAATCCCTTTCGAGGCGTAAACCTAGGATAAGCAGCGTTTTTGTAGCAGCACACTTAATCTGTCATGCACAAATGAAGTTTCACATTCCCAGCTCTACATAGCTCATGCAAAATCCTGTGTGATGTCATTTTGGCTTGGCTCGCTGGAGCGACCTCTTCGCTCTCTGGCTTGCAACAAAATAGCAGCACAGCGGGGGAAAATAAAGCTTAGTTATCCCTACTGCCTTGGTGTTATTTCCTACTATAGTCTCCCAAAACTATAACTACAAGGTGTTCTTATAGATATCGTGCTTTTTTTTCTTGTCCATCTTGTGTTACCACCTCATGCTAACTTCCATTAATTAATCAAAATTGCTTAATGTATCCTGCAATTTTAAATATTTAGCTTTAAAATTGACTGCACTGGGCATCTGCCAATCGTTGGTTGTACAATATATCATGAAATTCAACGCATACAGTGTTCATATCATGGACTGTCTATAATATCGTTAACTGAAGTGATATGACTGTACATTTACACAATATTTTGTTATGGTCCTGCACTAAACCAGCAGTATTTTTATTATTTTTTTTACACGATACTGTTATAATATCATAAACCATGATTCAATTACCGTAGATTATTGTAGAAATTATATAGAGAAAATTTAATGCATCTTTGTAAACTTGAAAAAAACAACAACATACCATTTAATTAAATCCAATTCTGCAGTGAAACACTCACTAAATAATGAATAAATCACTTTAGTGTCATGCTGCTATAGAAAACTAATCAATGATCAAGTGGAGTTACTGTTACCATCCCAACGTTGATCATTTTAAGTGTTTTATTCTTCTTATCCCACAGCAACTTGCCTACGACTACAACTGATTTTTTTACTTAAGAATGATGCCATACTTTTTGTCCATTTCTATTTGCATTTAATGTTGTGCAACAGCCATTAAAAACAACCTGTCATGTTAGCAAGAAACCGCAAAGCGTAAACTCCTCTGTCCTGAAGACTTCGGAAAACCTACAGTTACAGCTTTACCTCTGACTGTTACAGAGCGCTGACACTGGAGCCTCTTTCCATAAATGTTAAATAAACATCTCCTTGTCTAAAATGTGCTTTACTTGTAATACGAGTCCCCGTTAAGTTGTTACGCTTATTAGAGCAAGCGTGTCAATATAAACCTGTGATTTGCCTTGCAGCTGGAACTACTGTCGAAGCTGCGGTTACAGAAAATTAATCAACACCTTCTGACCAATCAGATTCGAGAATTCAACAGCGCTGTGGTATAAACATTAAACGGTCGATAATTGTAGATTTGAAAAAATACAAGGCATCCTTCATGAGCATCACTGGAGCTCACGGTTCAGCTTCGTCAAATCAGTAAAGACATTTAAGCCTTTATGTCGGGGATTTCCCATCTCACATAAGAGAGAAGATTTTGGGGTTTTATAGGATTTACCACACAGTCTATTGTTATCCTATTTAATACACTCTCCCATACATTCTTTGGGATTAAAACAATCCAGATCTAGAAAAAAAAATCACTTTGTCTCATTACACAGTTAAATTACAGTAGAATATAAACTAGTTCTACTGTATATCTTTAAGCTTCGCCAATTAGTGTGTATTTACTGCTATGATTAGTAGTACTAATGATTCTAGTGATTCTTTACTTCATTTAGCGCAACTAAATAAGAATTTACCATAAATTAGCGTTAACATTTAATATTTATGAAACATTAAACTTCAGGCTTCATTATGTGTTGTTGGTCACTGTGTGTTCTTGGTTATTGTGTGTTCTTGGTCATTGCATGCTATTGGTCATTGTGTGTTCTTGGTCATTGCGTGTTCTTGGTCATTGTGTGTCCTTGGTCATTGCATGTTCTTGGTCATTGCATGTTCTTGGTCATTGCATGCTATTGGTCATTGCATGCTATTGGTCATTGTCTTTTCTTGGTCATTGCGTTTTCTTGGTCATTGCGTGCTATTGGTCATTGCGTGTTCTTGGTCATTGTGTGTCCTTGGTCATTGCATGTTCTTGGTTATTGCATGCTATTGGTCATTGTGTGTTCTTGGTCATTGTGTGCTATTGGTCATTGTGTGTCCTTGGTCATTGCATGTTCTTGGTCATTGCGTGTCCTTGGTTATTGCATGCTATTGGTCATTGTGTTTTCTTGGTCATTGCGTTTTCTTGGTCATTGCGTGTTCTTGGTCATTGCGTTTTCTTGGTCATTGCATGCTATTGGTCATTGCGTGTTCTTGGTCATTGCATGCTATTGGTCATTGTGTGTTCTTGGTCATTGCGTGTTCTTGGTCATTGCATGCTATTGGTCATTGTGTGTTCTTGGTCATTGCGTGTTCTTGGTCATTGCGTGTTCTTGGTCATTGTGTGTTCTTGGTCATTGCGTGTCCTTGGTTATTGTGTGTTCTTGGTCATTGCATGCTATTGGTCATTGCGTGTTCTTGGTCATTGTGTGTTCTTGGTCATTGCATGCTATTGGTCATTGCGTGTTCTTGGTCATTGCATGCTATTGGTCATTGTGTGTTCTTGGTCATTGCGTGTCCTTGGTCATTGTGTGTTCTTGGTCATTGCGTGTCCTTGGTCATTGCATGCTATTGGTCATTGCGTGTTCTTGGTCATTGCGTGTCCTTGGTCATTGCGTGTCCTTGGTCATTGCGTGTCCTTGGTCATTGCGTGTTCTTGGTTATTGCGTTTTCTTGGTCATTGCATGCTATTGGTTATTGTGTGTTCTTGGTCATTGTGTGTCCTTGTTTCTTGTTTCTCACCTCCCTGGTCACCTTCTTAGTGTTCTCTCCAGTTTTTAAAGCCTTTGTGCATTTGTATCCCTGTTTCTCTTACTTCCATGTTTTGAGTCACTATGAAACATGGACTTTAGACCCTGGCCTGCAGTCAGTTGAGGAAAACTCAACTCCATCTTCCTCTGCCTCTTCCATCTTCAGCACCTTCCATTTGAGGTGATTGAGGCGGCAACAATCCTGCTAGTGTTGCTGCTGGCTAGCTGATATCGCCGCAACTGGAGCATGACCTGACTCAGCATTTTCTGTTCAATGATATGATTATGATTAGATATATTTAGATATTTTTAAACTCTAGGCCATTTAGTGGAAGATTACAGCACCTTAATGGAAGATTACTGTCAAAGATTACTGAAATTTGTCTTGTAGCACAGATGAATCATGCGTGATCTAATCAGGGCAATGAGCTTACAATGTTCATAAAAGTCAGTTTTGATATAAGGTTGCCTTAAAATACAGTTAAATATATCTTGTAGTATATAGTCAGCCTCTATATCACTATATATGGTCTAGCTGATAATCGGTACAGGCCTAGCATGAATTGATGGATATCAGAGTGAGCCATTCCAGCTCCTTTGTCATTAAGATAAGCGACGAAACCGCGGTCATACTGATGACTCCTTCACATGGCAAGGTGGAATGCGTGGAATGTCATTTAGCCATTTAGCCTGTTTCATACAGTGCTCCTCCAGCAGCTATGCCGATAAAGCGTCCATCCTGCTAACGACATTGATGTAACGCAGATTCATCATCTTTACTACAGAAATACAGGAAAATACACAGCACATTTTAAGTAGTTTCATTTCTGGAGAGTTTCAAGGATAATTGCTCTGAAATACGCACGTCTGCGCTTATCTTTAACTTGGACTCTTAAACGCAATCTGAGCAGAAAATCGCTCTTTTGAAGGACGCAAGTGAGATGTGTAGAGCCCAGAGTAAGTCTCCACCTTTATAGCCGACTAATGAATGCTTGGATTGCAGGTGAAATAGAGGTCACACACACACACACACACACACACACACTCCCCCATGTTGTTTACTTTTTCTCTGATACATCAGAGGGTCAAGTTTTCTGTGTTTAACAGAGGATTTGGCAATCATGTGATGACTTGACATACAGCTAAGCACGAAATACTGTTTTTACCTAAACAATATATTAGCGTAGCAATTCTAGCTAAATTTTAGCTAAAACTTCTCTAGCACTAGCTGTAAAGCTGTAAACTTAACTCAAGCAAGCTAGATAAACTTTGCTAAACTCTCTGTGTAATTAAAACGGTAACCAAGATCACTAACAATCTAGGTAAGTGTAACACCAGTACCTACGTTTGCTAGCAAGCTAGCTAACACGATAGCTAATTGCAAGCTTGATGATGTCCCCACTAGCCTTTCTTTATTAGCACTTTGTCATCTTAATGTACTGCCTAGCATAAAACACTGGTTTTAGCCACATAATATAACAGTTTATCAACATTAGCAAAGCTAGTCAGCTTATTCATTTCTACAACAGTAGCTGCTTCCAAGCTAGCTAAACATAGGTAAACGATTTATTGTGTAATTAGAACTTGTAGAGAAGGTTGTTAGCAAGCTGGTTAATGTTAATTGAATTGCATTATCACGTGATCAACACCAGTACCTATGTTTGCTAGCAAGCTAACAATAGCTATCATTATCTATATATAATGTGTTTAAAAATTATAATGCCTAAATTAGTACCAAGATTGCTAGCAACGTGGGTAATGCTACCTAAATTATTTTACTGAGTGTTTAACACCAGTAGACAAGTTTGCTAGCAAGCTAACTAAAATCGTACGTTATATTGTGTAATCTAAATTAGTACCCAAGTTTGCTAGCATGCTAATTAACATTATATATTATATTGTCTAATCTAAATTAGTACCTAAATTTTCTAGCAAGCTAATTAACATTATACATTATATTGTGTAATCTAAATCAGTAGCCACGTTTGCTAGCAAGTTAGC
The DNA here is from genome assembly GCA_023630585.1 of Cranoglanis bouderius. NCBI lineage: Eukaryota > Metazoa > Chordata > Actinopteri > Siluriformes > Cranoglanididae > Cranoglanis > Cranoglanis bouderius. The sequence continues at coordinate 2,768,712 of CM042571.1, forward strand.
AAACATTATATATAATGTTGTGTAAAACAAATTAGTAGCCAAGTAGCAACTAGCAAGTTGGCTAACGAAACATTAATCCCATCATTAGCCTTTTTTAATGTAAAAACACTAATAATGGGTTAGGGTTAGTTTATCATGTGGCATGATAAACTTTGTCATTATCAAGTGATCAGAATTATTTTATGCTTCGTCCTGGTCGATTTAAAGTCGATTTTCTGTCACTCGTTAAAATCAGGAAAGACGAAACAATCGCCTTCTTTACAAATTGATAAACTCTTGTGAAAGCGCTCTGGTATTTATCATCCTCTTTTTTCCAACTTGGATAAGCAGGATGCGATGTCATGAAGACACTCTCCCGTTCTGACCCCGGCTGTGACCTCTGGCGGCAGACAGAAACCCGATCTCCCTCCGAGACCTGAAGAACTTGCCACATTTCAATGCGAGGGGCCAAAGCACAAGACCGCTGAGCTCTTATTGATGAACTCAAATCCAATGTCCTGTTGCAGAGCAGTCAAGGAATTCAATAGGATCCAAACGCTACTCGCGTGGGAAGTAAAGCTGACACAAAAACCATGGACTCCCAAGGTGAAAGTTTTGCATATGGAGCTGTTGACAGACCTGCTCGGGGCTGACAAACATGCTAGTCCTGCCCCGTGCAGCTTCCAGAAGGGCATCTTGCTTTGATTAAAATACCTTCAGTGCTTCTCATGCGAAAGTCTTCAAGCTGGGCGGCAGCTTGCGCTAATGTGCTTGAGAGCAGCTGCGCTCGACCAGCCGTCAGCAGGCCCAAATGGACAAATCGCTCACAGACATCTTATGCTCTGACAACGCCAGCCATACAAACACTCGCTGTGTCAGATGTGTTTACAGCGGGGCTGTGTTAAGTACTCAAAAATGTAAAAGTCAATCATCACGCAGGGGAATGCATCAAAACAAATCAAGAACTCTTTATATTCTCTGGCAACACAGCAGTAAATCGTTGGAGGTACAGTAGCTAGATTGTTGTTCTCCAAGTGGAAAAAAACCCCAGAAGGAATAGTTTGTATGAACATACCACTGCTGCTAACAGTAAATTAAACCTAGTGTGGCTGATTCATGTTGTGGAAAAGTCACGCTAACTTACAGCGTGTGGTTATCATTAGCTACAGTATCGTTTCTGGTTAAACAGAAGCTAGCTAGCAAGTCACAAACACCCGTTTTAACTAGCACCATGGACACCATGGATTAACTTGATTAAACGCGTACTTCTCTGTTTTAGTACCAACTTTTAAAAATAATTAAATGTAGTATGGCTAGGTCATGTAATAGAAAGGTCATGCTAACTTATAGCTTACGATTATCATTAGCTACAGTATAATTTCTGCTCAAACAGGATGAATCTAATCACAGACATGAGCTAAGGTTTTGATTTAAGGTCGTCTTCCAACAAGCTAAGCTAGTTTACCAATTATCGCATGCTAGCAAGTGACAAACACTTTTTTTGACCAGCACCAAGACTCTAAACTTGACTAAACACATACTTCTCTGTCCAGTTGTCTTTAAATATTACATGTTTACCACTGACATTTCTTCTAACTTTAATTACCAGTAGTATGACTGACTGATGTTATGAAAAAGTCATGCTAACTTATAGCCTGTGACTAGCATTAGCTCCAGTATCAATTGTGGTCAAACGAGATGAATCTACTCAGGGACTCAGGGACATAAGCTAACGAGGTCAAAATTTCGATTTAAGGTTCTCTTCAAATAGTGTTAGCTCTTCTAACAAGCTAAGATAGCTTACCAATTGTCACTAGCTAGCAAGTCACAAACACCACAAAAAACTTTTGATTAGCGCCATGGACTACTCAAGAAAAACACACACTTCTTTCTCTAGTCATCTTTAAACATCCTGTTTTTAAAATCAACGTTGTATTTTAACTGACAGCATTATGGCTAGTTCATGTTATGGAAAAGTCCTGCTAACTTAAAGCTTGCGACTATTATTAGCTAGAATATAATTTCTGGTCAAACTTTAAAAAAAAACAAAAAAACAACAACACTGCATAATGTATCAGGTGTCAAAGCGATCAGGGCTACAAAGCAGAGTGGAACAGCATAGGAAGAAAAGAGTAGAAAAGCAAGCACTCGTTTGTTAGTTTTCTTTTCTATCTGCATTTGATCATTACAGCGTACTCAAAGGTCAGAATTCCCTCCCCTGCCTAATCCTTGAAGTTTCCGTGTTCTAGCTAATTATGGCAAAAAAATATGTTTAACAGTGGTGTCACTATAAATGTCAGAGTTCCCCTGACTCTTCAATGACTCATTCCTTCGAGACCAGGATTCTGTTTTATTAAATCAAGAACATCATAAAGGAAATATTCAAACATCTGGTCCATAAACTAGGGCTTTGCCACAGTAAAGGAGGCAAAAGAAAGGGGTTTCCATGTCCCTACCCGGCCTGCTTGGACCCCCACCCCCTCACCCCCTCGTCGGGTTTAGGGGAGCCTCGCTGGTGATGTATAAAGCAGAAAGGATCTGGAGAAACAGTCTGAAGCCTGATCGCTCAGCGTGTCCCGATCTGATCTTCTGTGCACTCAGACTATTATTAACCTAACATATATTAAGAAAATTTTTTTGAAATCCAAAAAAAATGGAAAGGAGAGGAGCTCATGTGGTTTTAATATTCATTCCACCACTGCTAAGGGTTGCAGTAATAACATCAAGTCTCTCAACAAGTGTCTAATAACTAAAATATCCAGGACAGCGATGTTCAAGCTACTCTTGGAACTCAGCTATTAAGCTAAACACAAAGAGTTGATTATCGTAGGAGTGTTACGCACTGACACTATCTGTATTTGTATCTGTATACGAATTTAGATCCAAAATGGCCGTGGACTCTTTTCTGGCTTTGACAGTTCCTCAGCCTCAGCTACATCATTCCAGTTCAGAATTGGTCTCAATTAGAGGACTATTTATTTATTTATTTATTTATTTTTAATTACCATCGATCCAAATTATGTATTCGTATTCAGTTAGATTCCTAATTTACATCTACTTGCTAATCTAACCAGTTCTGTTAACCCTTCCCTAAAAAATCAGCACAACCGCGAAGCTCAATATTCAAAGCCCTGTAAAGAGAGCAAAATCTAATCTACAAACTGGACAATGCTAGAGTGTCAGCCCAAAGACCGAGAACTCTCAGGGTTCCTGTGATCTTAAATTCAACATGGTTAAAAGCTACGATTTACACGCTAACCCCTTCCCCCCTCTCTGGAACACATGGGTGTCCGTGAACTTAAATAGTCCTCCTCTAGTTTCGCTGAATTCCATGGAAAGCCCACCAACTAGCTATCCCTTGGTGGTCACTCTTTAGCTGTCATTTCGATGATCACTTGACTTTGTAAAAAGTGATTCTCTGCTTGGTTTTATGTCACAATTGCGTAAATCAATCTGACATAAAAGATAACGAGCAGCTCGTGATGCAGCGCAGGGCAGCGGTGGCCTCCTCGAGGAAAACGATTACGTCATAGGATCCGTTTGGGCACAATAGAACAAGCTGCCCACTTCCTGTTCTCTCCTGTCTGTTCCACCGTACAGGAAACCACCGCAGAGACAAAGGTGCTTATGTTGACCACAGGAGTGTCCAAGTGTTCTGGGTGTTCTGTTCCAAGGGAACTCTGCATACACTCTCGGAGAACCCTTTAAATGTTCCATGTAGATCCTGAACCCTATACTGCTTTCAGCGAAGGTTTTTTTTTAAAAAAATGGCAGTTGAGCCAGTTGACATATAAATCTGGAATGACCTACCGCCCCGCCCACTCCCCCCCAGCATCTCATATTAGCAAAGGTTTGACTGGCGATGTCGTCTTTACTCGATCTTCCCACTTGAAATTTTCCCACAATGCCCTCGCTTTTTCTCCAGGTAAAAAAAGAAAGTTTTGAGTGTAGCTTAGCTAATATTAGACTGCTATATAATTAGCATCAGTTATTAGCGATGCACAGAAATTTTGGCTACTGTATATTTTCGTCCAATAATGGTAAAAAAAAAAACAAAAACTACATTTTTTTGCACCAAAGAAAGATTAAACATGCCGGGGAACGGCCGTGTGGACATATTTTTACGGTTTCTACCACCGACTTGTCTGACTTGTGAAAATGTACTGTATGTTTTACTCCTTATCATCCCCATGACTACTCATTATTCCTCTGTTCTGGGTTCGGATTAGGTATGTGGAACCGTTTCTTATAACTTCCCGTGACGTTCGTACGAACTCTTACAAAATCCAGCTGCGTCAACCTTGCCTGTTTGAATTCATCAGAATATTCACGAGATCAGGTTGATGTAAGTGGACACTTGTGCGGTCAGTTGCTTCTTTCGACAGCTGTGTGTTCCTGCATCATTACCTCATCCACAGGAACGCCGAACAAAATATCTAGAGTCGATTCCAGATGTTGCATTTGCTTGCGTTTGCTGGTGAAGTCTGCTGCTGTCATCTGTCAACACGACACTAAAAAGTGTAAATGGCAGCAAAATGGTGCATTCTTCAGAAGTAGGAATGCAATGGTGAGATCATTGATTGCAAAAAGACCACAGAAGCACACAGAAGACCACAGTAGTCGGATGACGGAAGAATGATTTCAATCAAGAACAAAAGAAAAACGGGTGAACAAATCCGAAACACTCAGCAGGATGTGGCGTAGATGTACCAAAGAGAAAATACACCGGCATAACCTCAAGAGGGTTTACCACAAGCTAATAAGTTCAAGGCCGGTGATTTTGTTGGATACGGGAACTAAACATATCGTTCAGAGGTAATTTAAACATATCCTCTCTTTATAACATATAAAACTATATTATATAATATAATTTACTCAATTTCACGTGGTGGTTCATATACATTCTAGAGAGCGATCATTGGACGAACCCAAGACTAGTACAGAATAAATCGTGTTTATGTAAACATGACGAGCTATAAAATTAAAACGAGAATATCTCCAAAACTATTTTGTGTAATTTTTTTCTAGATATACTAACGTATCGGTGTCTATATAGAGTCTACAGACACAGGTACATATAACTCTGAAACATTCATTTTGATTTCCCACAACATAAGGTAATAACCTAGTGTACACCCAGATACTTCTATGAAATTACATTCACGACACAATGCTGATATATTCTTTGGAATTAATTCCTGTTTTATGGGAATCCATACACAAGATCCGGTAAACTGCTCGAGGGTAGAGCTCATGCGGTGCGTCGCATCTAAAATCTGGCCGAGTTCTTGGACAAAGTCTTACAGACAGCTGAGATTAAGATTAACCACTACCAGAGTGATGGAAAGAGGAAAGTATGGATGGAAAAGAAGGAACCCGCTCACGATCCAAAGCAAACCACCTCATCTGTGGAACACGGACACGTAGTGCTGCCAGTGAAACCGGATCATTGCTCTTTGTTGATGAGGTGACTAGAGATGACAGCAACAGGATGAATTCTGAACTGAACAGAAGCATGTGAAGGAAGATCTAAGGAAATGCTTCAGAACTAGATGGCACATCATCTCGGGACAGGGGAACGACCCAAACATGAATGCAAATCTGGAATTTCAGAACCAAAACGTGACGGGCTGAATTGAAGAGTTCATTTCTGGTTGTTGTCGTTTTACCAAACTAGCATAACATTGATTAGTTAGCAGAGAGCATTCTTATCTAGCTAGCTGGCTACTTACTGAAAATCTAATATTTTAGTAGCGTTTTCGTATTATGTATTGTTTTTTGGAGAACTGATGTAACTATAATCTGGGCTAGTTTTCAGACTCTCGCTTAATAAAAGAAATATTAACATTTTGTAGCATTTCAACTAATTTAGCATCTTCTAGCTATTAAATTGATTGTGCAACAATCATAAGCAATCATAATCCTTTAAGCCTGGAGAAGAGGTTTGGGAAAGAAAGTCCTAATCATAAACGAATTTCAATTGAGCAACTTTGTAATCAAAGATGGCCGACCAACTAGTGGAATGTGAATGCTGCTACGACGAGCACCTAAAACGTCACCAGTAGGAGCAACTCGTCATCGTACGACTACCGTAAACTCTGAGCAAATTTGAGCCGATTTTATTGGCTGTCTCTCATACAGTGTGACGCGGAATAACCTTATTATTAAGACCGTACAGTGTAAAGGAACGTAAATGCAATCCTAATGGACCAGTATTCCAAACGAGAATGATTATTTTCCATTAAGAATCACTTATTGCTTGTAGTATCCGCTTTTGTAGCTCCAGAACCAAGTGCTAAATCATTGTGTCAACTTAAATAACAAAAATGTTAGAAAAAAATTAATAAATTAAGGAAAAATTAAAGCACCAACCACACCCAGGACGGAATCCTGACCACACAGCTACTACACTTTCCAAACCGAAAAGCTCATGAGCCTCAGGGTCTGATAAAATCTTTGGAGAGCCCATGTTTAGGCTGAATGAATGAATGGATGGATGGATGGATGGATGGCGCGTGTCCATGTCGTTCCAGAAGAAGTGCATGCTGGGAAGTAGTTTCTCCGTCCCCACTACATCCCTCATCCAGGCTGATTTGACCTAACTAGGCCTCTTTTTTTTTTTTTTCCTAAGCAGTTATGTAATGTGGATTCTCTCTTTTTTTTTTTTTTTTTACAAGGTGTCACATCATATTAGGTGTGTCGACATTTAAATGATTTGGTATTCATCCAATACATTTTTGTTAAATAGGACTGAATGAGTCACTGCATTGAAAAGCTATGATTATTTTCCGGATCGCGATTCTCGCACTCACTCACTTTATGCAAAACTGTTCTGAATCGTACTTTTCCATAGCAGATTTAACGATGACAGACTTCGGCCCTCATTCTCAGCGGGAAAATCTCTCTTGATTCTGAATAGAACAGAAATGGCTACACAAAAGGCAAAACTGCCAGAGAAACCACACTAAACAGCTCAATAAAAATGACAAAAGTATAAACTATAACAAAAACAATATCTATAAATTGCTGTGCTCCAAGATTCCACAGAGTCTCTTTCCTAAATGTTCCAAGAACAATATGTACTTTAGAACTTACTCATTGTACCATGCTTCCCAAGTTTTTTTGTGTTGTTTTTTTTTCTTTTCAAAAAGCAAATGTTGCTTCCTGACTAAATCTGGCTTGCTATATTAGTGCATCTTCACTATACACTTTGCAACAAGTGAGCTTGCAATAATACACCAACAATTCAATCAGTATGTAGCTTTAGACCTCTACAGTTTCATCTTGTGTAAAACTCCAAACCCTTACATTCACACTAGCGAGCAACAGAGCCACAAGGGGCTGTTCATTTTTTTTTCTATGTATATGTTCTATGTATATGCGCAGTGACAAGAGACATATTAATTGAGATTTTCTCAATTACGTTCAAGCGACAAATCCAAACGACTGGCTTGAACGATTCCTCAGACCGATCCTATGGCGCCTGTGGTCCGACGTTTCATTAGTTCCCCATTCACAACTTTAGTTCCTCCCATTAATTGGTTGCCATTTCAAAAATGGAAAAAAAAAACTTCTGCGTCCATATATAACCTCTAATTAAACGTGTATAGAGACATTACGAAGAAAAATAAAGATTGAGAGGAAGTAATGGAGATCACTGGTCTCTCCGGTGAATGTACGTAGCTAGTACAGTTCATTTGTTTTGCTAATCTACCAACAAAGCGAGTATGAAACTCAGCTAAAAAAAAAAAACACAAAAACAATAGTGGCTATGCATTTTGGCTAATATTGTTTCACGGGGACTAACAGTATTGGTCCTTACACACCCACAAGCAACATATTACAAGCAACACGACTGACCTGTTGCTTGCTAGTCTAAACGCAGGGTAAAACTATTGCTAGGTGATCACTGTTCTTGATCCAGTGAGCTTTAATCCCAAATTTTTGTTGTTTTTTTTTTTTTGTTGATTTTGCCATTATATAACACCCAACACAGCATGTGAAGGATGTGTTAAGGCTGAATCCACTGCCAATCCAGAAGCCTTGAGAAATCCACATTCCAGTCCAGACATTATCTCGCACTCACTCACCTGACTATAGAACTCACCTGTTTCCTGTTAACGCTCATTTTCTTCCATGTATTTATACCGGTTCACTCACTACTGATCTTTTGCCATTTCTGTGGGTAATTATTGGTGTTGGTTGTGCTTGATGTGATTCCTGGGTTTTAAATTCTTGTTTATGTTTATTTTTGATTGAACTGTGTTGCCCTATTGGCCCAATTTTCAAGTTTTTCTGTTGTTTTGGAGTTTTAATGAATGACTTGCACTTCAATCCATCTATCTCCACCTCATTACACCGATATAGTTTTTACCATGCCCTCCCTATTACCTTTTTTTTGTCAGATGACCCCTTTAAGACCAGAGGCTTCAAGTCCTGAAGCAAATTTTTCTAGAAGATATTGTGGTTTCCTTTTCAAACATACCAAATATAGTGGGTGAAGGTGTTTTATAAGCTGTTTTCAGATTTCACTTTTTGCACCATCTATATGTCACAGCTGTCATCATTTCTATATAGTTGCAAGCTAGCTACTTGATGGTATTGTAGCTAGTTGGACAAACAAGTATATTGTATTGTATATTGTTTAAAAAAAAAAATCATTATAGTTGTCCATTTTTGGCCCTACCCATTGTGCTGCAAGAGGCCACTTGTGTGACGTCAATGTTGCACACTTCCCAGTGGTGAAGGGAATGTTAAAAAGCGAGAAACTCGGGGTACATCTCGTCAGTATGTCTTGTGAACAGTGAGAGCGTTAATGTTAACAGGTGGTTCGCTCTGCTGGTGTTTCGGGACCTTCTCACCCCTGCTGTGGCTATTTATTGGTCTCTTCCTTCCACCTGTTTCCTCCAGGAAGCATCAACAATTTGTTGGCATGTTACACTAGGACAGGACTGCTTTTACCTGAAACCACAGCACTGGAGAGTGTCCAAAGTGTTTGGATAAACAAGCCAATAGAGTTTGAACACCAACACTCGAACATTAAATGTTTCCCCTCGAAAATATCGTGGTTTCCTTCTGCATCTGGACGGCTTTCAACACCCGTGGAACACGGACTGAACAGCGGTGCGAAGGAAATCTCCTCATATGAGGAATAGCTGTCATACTTCTATCATGAAACCCGTACAGCTCAGCTGTAATTGATAAAACACTGTACCTCTTGGAAAACAAGACCCAGGAGACCAAAAAATCTAAAAAGAAAACATCAGCAGGAATTCGAGTACAGCTAGATTTTATTCCTGGGGATCGTTTAAGGGGTTTCAAATCCCACTCGGGTCAATCCAGTGCAATTTCCATGGACCTACGTCATGAATCTTGGCCTCTGATAGCATAGAGAGACAATCCATCCTAAAAGCAAAGAATCTTACTGGGTTTTGGTGGACAGTTAACCACCATAACTACAATTTGATACCTCTCTCTCTCTTTCACTTGTTTTTGGAAAACACACAAATCCGAGGTCCTGAGCTCAGAAATCTGACTCTGACCTTCTTCTGAACAAGGCATGGATGAGTTCACGATGCAGTGTTTTTCAAACGCAGCACAGATGAATTTTATTCAGCACACAGTGTTGAGCCAGTGTTCTGGGTGGAACCTCACAAAGCCTATCAAATTGCACCGCATACCTCTTTACCCATGATTCTTTTCCAAAACAAATGGCACGTGGAGCCAAAGAAAATTTGCCCAGACCTGGCTTTCCAGAGCCCAGATAATATAAAACCGGTCCGGACTTTTCGGAACCCGCAGAATATTGAAGTAGAGCCGGCATTCCCAAAGTCTGCCTGATATTAGGCCAGGTTTTCCATATGCAGGATAAAATAAAGCTAAATGTTTTATGCAGAGAGAGGACTGAGAAAAGAGGTGCACACTGGAGTTCTTCGTTTTGGGTTTAATTGGGTATGCAGATCGTCCAGAGCACAGGCAGGGAATAAATTTCAGAACCATGGCAGTCTTTGTGATTGTAGCTTTCTCTTTAGACCACACTTTCTAGGCAATAAGTCACAAACCTCTAAATTATAACTGCCTGGGGGAGAAATCAGTATACACATTGTCCCAGGCATTTATAATTTGCATAATGCTTGTACTGCTTTCCTAACTGCTATTTCATAGATCCCTATGTTTAGCATTTGCCATAGGGTACTTTTTTCAGAAAAATCCCTGGCCAAAGTGCCTTTTGTGCTGATATTTAAAAAGTATCCGCAAAATAACTTGCTCTCTGGATTAGATTTCTTACGTAGCTCGGTGAGAAGATTATATTTTCAAATCTCCTCATTTTTGCTCAGTAACGATACTCAGCACTCAGTCCTCCTCGTTTGTTTTTCTTGCTTGACCCACAACTTGCAACCCAATTGGTTGAGAGGTAAAAAGACGCCTTGTGTCGCTCGTGTTTTTCCTCAAACGATGAACTTTTTCACCTTTGGAAGCTCCACTGTGATAATTACGCCAGCGACAGCTCTTTTTAAAATGGCCGCTTCATGAAAATGTAAAAAGTGTGCTTGAGGGGGAAAAAAAAACACTAAGTGTGAAAGCACCAGTTCAGCCCAGCACTGTATTGTTTCCCTAAGCTGAAGTCTTTGCTCCACGCCTGCTGGAAAATATGTCAGTCTCAAAAGTTAATGCAAAAACAGAATACCCTGCTATGATGATGATCATTTCCATTAGCATGCCTAAAGGATTCTCACTGTTATGTTGAGGTGATTCAATCGAACCCTGTTTTGCTGCACAAGTTACATGACCTTCCACAGAGCACGTCGTAAGGTCGTAGATAAGGTCACGTTGTAATATGATAACGTCTCACGGACAGAATTAAGAGATTTCTCTCGATGAGAAGCATCCATACGATGCCGCCTGAAAGAACGTTGAAAGGCGGCTGTCCTTATGCAAATCCATCTTTATTCCGCAAGGTTTCAATACTTATACTAATTTGTAACTACATCCATGTTTATGTACAGATCAAGTCTGGTCGTGAAAGCTAAAAAAGACCCAAAGTGTCCATTTATTGCACAGAGTAAACAAAGCCAGGCTTTGCAGGGCAGTCGCAGTGTGGAACAAGCTTTAGACATAATAAATCTAGCAAAGCAGTAAAACATAAAGGAATGCATAAAGGAAACGCATTGCTTTGTACGTGTTCTGTGCCCCTCTTGAGGAAGTTCTTGCCTTATTCCAAAAGTATTACAGCATGAATTGCGTAACCTCCAAAGCTCACAAAAACGGGATTATACTCTGTGGAGGAGCTGGCTAGTTCTTCATGTAAACGAAATTATCTTTGCCGTACGACAAATAATAAATTTTGCTCCTTTAATGGAACAAGGGTTTTGGAAAAACCCTTTAAAATCCTCATCAGACTTCCAATAACACTATGGGACGTTTGGGTAAACCGACCTCCGATGAGTCAAATGAAAGGCTTCGTCCATAAATCCGCAGCGTTAAACTTGACACGAGGAAGAAAGCGGGGACCTCTAGCAAGATATCGTGCTAGAAATGTTCTCATCGTGTTCCACATGTGGCTTTTTTTTAACTGATATTTTCCATAAATGCTCTCCGTGAACACATTAAAAAAAAATAAGAACAATGGAATAATATGCACTTGTGAAATATATAATGCATTCTTGTACTGTATGCATGTGTGTGTGTGTGTGTGTGTGTGTGTGTATGTATGTAAAACCCCTTGCTGCCTCTCACAGCATGCAAATGTGTGTGTTTGAGTGAACTGCAGTTCAACCCTGACTCCCCCTCTCCAGCAAGCTCTAGACGTAGAGCTCAGATTTCCATTAGGAAGCTCGGAGAGTAACACAACACAACACAACGCTCAATCGGGCCACTTTTAGACAAACGCGCAACACATGGCTGGAAATACGCACAAACTAAAACGATATTTGTGCTTGCGCTACAATCCGTGCTGAGCTCTTCTCAAATCTAATAAAGGCCCATAATGAGCGCTTCTCCTGTGGGGAGGCAGCTTGTGCTCCCTTTAAATCCGTTCGGATAGGGAGAGTGAATTCCACTCTCCTGACGTGCACACACACGAGCTCAATCACCGAGAGCTCACTGAGAGGCCCAGAAGCTTCGTACAGAGCCCTAAATACTGGAGTTCAATCCAGTTTTATCATGTGTACTATAGTATAGATGCATATATATTTCTAGATCAGTGGTTTCCTCTACCACTACCAAGTGGCAACCCAGATGACCAACCACAAAAATTTCCACAACCCACAACAGATCGAAACTAACCGACTAATAAAAATGCCATTACGATGAGCGACATATGGAATTATTGAAGCTTCTCGGGTTATAAAAACATGTCTGCCGCACATCTAAACAAGTGTAATGAATGGTCCCACATTGCAAGTATGGAGCAGAAGAATGCTAAACTGGGGTCTTCTTTCTAATAAGTCTGATCTCAAGTGTATACTATAATATAATGTAATATAGATTACAGTGGTAGTAGTATGTGTTAAAAAGTGTGTATTAGTTACAGCCATCTGTGGCCAGGAGTCCAAGACAGCAAAATTAGCCATGCTCTCTGGGGGGTGTGAGCTGTCAATCAAAAGCAACACTAGCCAATCGTGGGTGCCTGTAAGCTCTGAATGCAGAAGGGGGTGGATTCACCTCCACTTATGGTAGCTGTTGTATGATAGAGGACTAACTGGTGGGTGGGAATTGGCCAAGAGTAATTTTTTTTTTTTTTAAAGGTGTTAGTTTGGTGGTCAAGATTTACATAACATTAAGGGAAATTGTGCTACCTAGTCGCTCACTATATCGTTCAATAGCAAAACATTACAAAAGCATGCACACTAGGCATGTAGCAAATAGGAATCCATTATACAGAATGTGTTCTGAACTAATACTAATACAGATATGAACAGGAGCTACGATGTTTGTTGCTTGTTATCACATGAGACGCAACAAAAGTTGCGCAAGCAGGAAATTGTTCTTACTTTCACATTGGAGTTGTCTCTCAAATTAGCATGAACATGCAGCAATCCTTAGTAACGGCCTGGTCAGGGTTGCTGTGTTTTAAATTTAACTACTAGTCTGTTTATATTATGGGAAATGGAACAAAAAATAAAACTTGTTCGGAAATATCACAAACAGGTATAAACAAAAATAATAACTGTACAAGTGAGATAAATAAATAAATAAAAAAACAGGTTCTCTATTTGAGACTGATTACAAACTGGAGTGATGTAGCTGAGGTTGAGGAACTGTCAGTCAGAATTCACAAACCACTGCTGACATTTCAATCTCCGGGTTGAACAAAACTTCTGTTTAAGCCACTCCCACTTCTTCACGTCATCGAATACAGACATTCGGAACTCTATACAGATACAGATATAGATAGTGTCATTGCGTCAGCACATATAAATCATTTCAGCCAGTCCTCATCGCCAACGACAAGCTTGCTGGCCCACACCACAGGCTTATCTGCTTATGTTAACAGAGACAGTCCTGGGTTGGCGTCTCCGTCACTTCACTATCTCGTTTATCGAGATTCAGAAACAAAACATCTGTGAGGATCCAGGCTCGTTGTTTAAGAGTCTCATTTTACAGTTACATATTGCTTAAAGATGGAGCTAGTATGGAGGTAATGATTGCTTCCAGCACTGAGCTAACTGCATCTGATAAAATCACACAGCTTGTGTATTACGTTTCAGTGCGCTCTCGAAAGAAGCCTGGCCGAGAACATAAAAAATAAGTGCGAACACACCCTACACAGGCAAACAAGGACCTGCCATGCCTCTAAACAAGTGCGCCGAATAAATGCTCTGTACGTTTTAATTAGTCAGATCTTATGTGGATACTCTTAATGTAAAGTAGGCTACTTTGCTATGTCAGCATTTTATGGTGTTCACATTTCATTAATGGAAACGCAGTTACACGTGTACACTGTGCGAAGTGTATAAAAACAGACTGTATACACACCAGCTTGACGGTCATGATGGGAAATTCCCAGTTAAGTATTTCCATCATTCCATCATTTGGTCCATCATTGGACCATCTAGTAGCCAAATCATCTGGACAATGACGAAGTATCATGATGATATTTTAAGATATTTCTACTATACACAATATTTATCAAGATACATAGGCTTCCAAATAAAAACTGCCAGCAAAACAGTAGTGCTGAATTAAAAAACAAAAACAAAAAAAACTTCAAAATAATTAGTTCGATGACACTTTTATTTAATGTGCACTAAAATAAACTGACACTGAAAAGAAGTAAAAATTTATATTTGAAAAAACTAACCAATTTAAAGATTGAAAACCGCTTCCAGAGTACCTAACTCCATTTTTTTTTTTTTTTTTAAAAGCATAAAATGTTTATAAAACTATATCATGATACCAGTGATATCTCAGAGAAGTGTATCGTTATATGTTTTAACCCCGATATCAATATTGTACCATCATGCCATCCAGCTCTAATCTGAACTTATGTTTTAACCTTGGTGCTCATCTAAAGGACTTGATGATTCTGATCATTCAATTTTGTTATTTACTTGAAAGACTAAAAACATTTAGAAAGTCTCGATGCTTCACAGCAAACTTGCCCACCACATCAGAATCACTTTCACAACATCCTTGGGAGGTTATCGCTAAGGAAATGGTGGGAAAGGCCTCAATCTTGGAACAATGCTATCTTCAAAAGCCGAAAACTAAACTGTCCCACGCTCTCAGAAGGGCTATCAGATGGCACAACTGCCTGCTAGGTATAAAGTTTCATTTCACAATCATTGCATGAGCCTGATAATATTTTATTGGGGGGGGAAAAAATAGGCGAACTGTGGCACAATTGTGACACATAGTACATACTGTATAAGTGGAACAAGCCCTTGTTTGCCCTTCAGTGTTTTCTTCTGGTCTGTTAAACCTTATTATACCACTGCGCTGCTGACTTATCATATCTGATCGGTCAGAAGGCGTTGATTAATTTTCTATAACAGCAGCTCTGACAGTTGTGCAGCCACAAATCACAGGTTTATAATAATTAATGCGTTCGTTCTAATTCGGTGTCATTTCTATAGTAACGACTTGCACAGGTATGGCGAATTAAAAAAAAAAATTAGTTGTTATTTAACAAAGAAAATATACAGTATAATCGTTGATATGGTGAAGCTTTCTGTAAGGAGATGTTTATTTAACAATTAAGGAAGGAGTCTCCAGTGTCAGCGGTTTGTAACAACTTAGCGCTCCGTAACTTGACAAGCGTTGTTTTTTTTTTTGTTGTTGTTGTTGTTGTTTGTCTTACTATCTTCAAGAGAAAAAAAAAAAGAGACTGGTGAGGTGAGGGAATGACTGTTTACAGCTGCTATGACGTACGGTAAGTGAAAACAACTTGTTCACGGACATTCCACAACATTAAACGCAACTATAAACGTACAAGAACTATGATTCGTCATTCCACAATAAAAAAGATTGGATGCGTTGGCAAATTGCTGTGGTTTAATTTAAGAAGGCGTGTGGTAACGGTAACTCTCCAAAACTTCAAAACACTACCCTGTCGATGATTATTTTCCTGTGGCAGAACGTCACAAGTTTTTATTCCTTACGTATTGTATAACCAAACGTCGTCCCACGGTAGCGAGTTTTGCTCAGCATGCTTTTTGGTACTGACTAAGGCCAGATGAGTCATCTCCAAAGCGAACAACTTCTCCGATTTTTCCAGCAGCAGCAGACGCACTTTAAACCAGCCCGACTCCCTGGATTAATAAACAGAAGGTTTCCTCAGTCTGTCTGCGAACACGCAAGCTCCACATTTTCCACGTTTATTGTTTATCCTTATTGCACTAAGCTGCATCCTTTTATTTACAACTCGTCAAGATATCTGGTTTCATCTGTCTGAAATGGAAGAGGTGGCGTTCAGGCGAGTGAGCACACGAACAAGTGTTTCTCATTTTACAGTCATTGGCACCAAAGCTGTTTGGGTAGCAGTGTTGGTGCTTAAAAAGCAACATTTCGCTCTGCAGAGACCGAGGGATTGGATGGGAGTTTTACTTGATTGAAGTCAGGAGTGGAATGGAGCAGAAACAGATTGGTACTGACCAGCACGACAGTGCAGCAGTAGCCAAACACGACTGGCTGACGGGTGTAAAATTCACGTCTCCCGCAGGGATTTCTCTAAGCAAGGGTTGCCAGGTTTTAGCAAAGTTCCAGCTCAACTACATCTAAACAAATAATGCACAAAAAACACCTGAAACTTCAGACACATTTGTCTGTTTTCCTCTCCCAATCTTAGCAACATACCGTACAACAGAAATAGTTTTGTACATTATAGATACACTGCCTGCACTTACACTTTCCCTTTGTTTGCCACAATGTTTTTGTGTAAATTAATTAGATTTATTTCTGATTATTTGATTTAAAACAAGATCTGGGCAGCCACAGAGTATTTTTAAACTAACCGAAAAGAGACGCCACACATGGATTTGATTTAATTTGGTTCCAACTCGGTGTAAAATACGCGACTCTGGCAACGCTGGCTGTGAGAAACAATTTGTTTGATATCTGCCAAAAAAACACCCCTCGCCATTATTTCAATAACCGCAAAGAGTTGATGGACAGCAGGCATGATAATGCATCAACATTACCTTCCATTGTCTATTGGAAAAGTTCACCGGAGTCTGTCATAACCAGCCAATCAGAGACAGCCTGTGGTTTACATGCAACGATTTTCACCTACCCGAATGAATTCGCTCTGATTGCAGATTCCGATTGAACTGTTTATACGTGTCCTAAACTGGGCGGTTTGTAGACAATGTCCGTTTATATGCACGTTATACATAATCCGACCAAATGTTACCCTAAAAACGAGTACCGCATGAGTCCAGTCAGCTTTTTAGCCGAGGGTTTAATCTCATCGCTTGTGTTTTTAGCAAGTCTTTATACCACAGTGCTGTTGAAATCTGATTGGCCAGAAGGTATTCATTGATGTTGAAGGTGATAAGAGTTAGCACTTTGTAACCGTCAGAGGTAAAGCTGTCATCCAGATGTTATTAAACAGACAACAAGGAGAATAATCTGTGTGAAGTTGCTCACTATTTGATATTTCATCGAGATTCAGTAGCAATGCACACATTATTCATTGCTAAAGCAGATATATTGCCTTTGTTTATCTTTCAACATTCAAAACCATTGACTGGGAATAACTGCACATCTTTTGAAATAAAATCAAATGTGTAACATTACAATCTAATCTTTTTAAAAAACATTTTATCGACCGTTCTGATCAGGTTTCTCGGTGAGCTGGATTTCCCCAACCATTCGTCACTCCGTCATTCGAATTTGATCCTCTTTTTCTGTTTTTCTACACAAATGCATGAGCAGCAAGCTGTCAAGCTGCGCTTCGGTAAAGTCGGATGAGGAGAAACAGACTCTTTATTCATGTGTTTCATGAGACAGCAGAGTTTAAGTATTTGCCCCTCTGGCAGGTTGTGAATCCCACCAGGTCCGAGACCTTGGAAGATGTAAACGTTGTCTGTGACTGATGGCGTGGTGTGTGTGCACTTTAAGACGTGAGCCGTACAGGAAAACTGGGACCTTGAAAGCTTAGCATAACTAAGGTTATTAGCTGAGGTAATAATTACTTAGTGCTACAGTCGGTTGTATGATGCGTTGAGTCACCGAATAGGGTTGTTACGGCGTCACGGTTTCACGGATTGTCATGATGTACGACCACTGACTTTTTCAAAACACTGAATGCACTGGATCCTCGCAACAATGCTCTTTCGTTTTAGAAATAATGGTGAAAGATTTTATGAAAATGTCATCAAAAAGATCTTTTCCAAAGTCCTTTCTAGTGGGATTGGATTAGTTTTACACGGGGAGATCAAAACACGAGGTCAAAAACCAGGTACCGAAACCAGGTATTGGAGTTTCAAATGCAAAACAATAAAATATACGTCATGTGACCTACTAATGGTCAACTGCGGCCACAAATCGTACAGGAAGTGCTTACAAAAGAGGTCAATTTGTATCGTGACTACCATTGTGAAGCCCCGCCCCTTTCCGTGAGTTATCCCGGGCGAATCGATCCTCTTACAGCATTACTTAACAGAATATAATGTGTGTTGTTTTTGTGGTTGATTAATGCCACGAAACAGTGATATTTCTAGACAACGGGGACAATTTCAAACCGTGACACCCCTACCACCAAATACATGATTCATGCTCCATTGTAGCTGATTCACTTTGCACTGAATCTTGAATGTTAATCCTTGACCTTTCATGACTGACGCACTGTGATCGTGTCACGGCTACACCCCAGTGTATCCGGATCGCACAATGCCACAGGACGCAAGATAAAGTGTTTTCTCTTCCTTCTCGCTGACGCAAGAATGCGCAGGGACGGGTCAGCGTCTCCGAGGCCGTAGCGCTACTCTGCCATTACTGCGGAGAGACTAGGACGGGCCCTGCAACCACACACACATAAACACACCGCAGCCTGGCTCCGAGCTGGGCCTCCCTGGAGAACAAGCCTTCCACAGTCCTCACACACACACTCTCTCTCCACCCCCTGCAGGCTCTCTCCAGCCTCCCGGTGTCCCGTCCACATGCGCCAGCCTGCTGTTATTGTCTTAGAGAGGACAAAATAGAAGTCTCTAATGACAAAGCATTGAGTCTGGCTATAATGTGTCTCCAGTTTTCTTACCATTCATGCATACTGGACTCGTGTCCAAAATACTGATCCATCACAGTTGGATTTCAATCTAGAATTTTCACCAGATTCAATAAAGTCAAGCCACTTTTCTGATTGGGAGATTTCCAGAATCACAATAGCAAACGTAAAGCCATCCACTGAGTCCCTAAAAAAACTCTCTGACCAACCTTCACTTTGTTCTCATCACAAAGCAGCTCGGAAAAAGGCCTTGGTTTTTTTTTTTTGGTTTTTTTTTCTTCCAAAAATAGTCAATAAGACAAAAAAGGAGGGGTGGGTGAGTAAGGGGAGGGAGGAAAGGCAGGCCAGTGACAGCTAATGAGGACCAGATGCCCTACCTTCACTGGTAGCCACATTCTTCGGAGCTTTGGTCGACGTCTGATCCGTACTTGAACTCAGGTCGGAGGAAATGCTGGAACTGCCCTTCCCTGCAATCAGAGGAACACGTGAGGGCAAGGCAAGCTCGAAAAATGGCGTAGCACATGTTAAGTCATCATAATAAATGAGACAAAGAAAGAGAGACATGTGTGTGTGAGAGAGAGAGAGAGAGAGAGAGAGAGAGAGAGACTGGAGTTTGGACAAACAGTAGCCCAGAATGCGATCGCATTCACAAAAATGTAGTAATAATCGTTCTGCGTACATTTTCAGCAATTTTGATAATAATCCAGATCTTTTTTTCAACATTCAAAATCTGACTCAAACTGGACTCCGAATCTGGAACCACCACGTGAGCTGGAACTAATCATCCTCCACTGACGTGGTGCTTAAAGTTTCACAGCTGCGAAACACGACCTCTACGGATTCACCGACGCTTACATGGCGTTCGGTATTACTGATGATTAAACTGCGTTCTTGAGAAACGCACAGATCAAGAAGTGTTTACAACATTTCCTACAAGTGCAAACACAAGTAGAGCGTTTTATTTTACCATACAAGGTCGCTCCGGCGTGCTGTGCTGTGTAAACCAGCATGTTTTTCAGTAAATAGTTTTGCACTGATATCAAGTTGAGGAGGTTGTGTTTAGCGTGGAGCAGAGTTTCAACATGGCCCCTTTAATCTAACGTCTGCTTGCATCACCACTATTGTTTATTGTCTATTGTCTGGGAAGAATGTGGGCTTCACTGTAAGTGAGATTAATTGGCTAAACACATTGTGATGATGGATTCTGGAAAGGTCCGAGTTCATTCCCATGGATGATCTACAAGCGGAGTTCATCGTTAGGTTCAGATTTAGGTCACGGCACTAAAGGTTAAGAATGCAGAGTCGCAGATGAAATTATTATAAATACAGCAAAGGCCTTATTAAGCCAAGTGTGCTTTTATTATTTCATATTCCAATTTAGACCATATTGAATTTTGACGGGTCAGAAGGTGTTGATTAATTTTCTATATCAGCACCTCTGATAGTAGTTCCAGCTGTAATGCCAATCCCAGGTTTATTATATTAATGCACTCGTTCAAATACATTATCATTTCTATAGTAACAGCTTACTCACAAGAACGTGTTGTTATTTAGCAATCATTGATATGGTGAAGTTTTCTGTAACATTTATGGAAGGAGTCTCCAGTGTCAGAGCATTGTAACAAACGGTAGGTTTTCCTCCATGGGAAAGTCCTCAGGACTGAGAAATGTATGCTTTGTGGTTTCTTGGTAACATGACAGGGTGTGTTTTTAAAGAAGAAAAAAACACTACTTTTTATTATACAATTTGTACTACACATTATTATTATTATTATTATTATAATAAATCAAGCTTACTATTATATACACGGTATAATATATATATATATATATATATATACACACACAGTATATACAGTACAGCACATCATGACATGTTTTATTCCACTTCTACCAGTGCAACTTGCCAATGATCAAATTTTAAAATATATTAATTAACTTTTTATCCATTTATTGTTACATTTAATGTTACGGAACATGCATGAACAAAGTTACTTCCTGTTATCACTTATGTTATAGCAGCTGTAAACAGTTGTTCCCTCACCAGCTTCTCTTTTTTTTCTCTCTTGAGCATAAAAAGTAGAGATGCACCGATCAACCGGCCAGGGACCCGGAATCGGCCGATTTTCCGCATGCTCGGCCCGGACCGGTGACCGGCCGGTCAGTCTCACGTCTTTCCGATTCCGAGCCGGTCCGTGTTGTTGCCAGCGGCACAGGCAATAACGTCACAGCCACGCCCACAGCCGCATGTAAACATGTCGTAGACAAAAACGCGAAAACCCATTGACCTACTGGAGGATCAACAAAGATCGTTTCCCTGCACTTGCTCCACTTGCCCGAGCCCCTACCTCTCTGCTCCATGTACAAGCGTTGAAAGTGATCACTTGTTTAGCTTGGCTAGACTTGTGATAGATGAAAGGAGAAACCGATTATCAGGTGATGAGGCAGAGATGCTTCTGTTTGTGAAGAAAAGCTTGCCATTAATGCTCAAGTATACATATGTTGGCAACAAAGAAAAGGTGCCTTGTGTAACGCTTTACACAGAGAGGCCGGATAGCCCGAATGGTTGTAGCCCGGTGTAAGCAAAACTCACGTATCTGATATTTCACAGTGGTTTATTATCAGCGTTGTCGATCCCCCGCACACATGGGGCAGTTTGAAAAACACTCCACTAACAACTGCGTTACTAAACATAAATAAAACAGGGCAAAGAGCAACAGAAATATAACCAGGCTTTACACGCATACACGCGATGATCATAGCTCGCGCTCCGTCTACCGACTGCCCACTCATCAGTGAGGGAGTAAGAGAGAGCGTTCCGCCTTAAAGGGGCAGTAACTCATTCTACTTGTTACACTTGTTATTTAATTATTAGCCACTGCACCTATAAATATTTGGAAGAGTATTGTACACTTCAGTTTTGTTCATAGGCTTGTAATCTTTGGACTTTTGTGAGACGAGTAAAAAAGAGAAAAAGGTCAATTTATAAACACAGTGGAAAATGATATCTGTTTTGTTTTATAAAGCAACTCATTTTCAGTGAATTGTTATTTCTACCTCCTTCCAGTCACAGAGCTCTTTATTTTGAGAGTTGTTTAAGTGAGAGAAGATCCTGTAACTTAGTGCAGTTTGGGGGAAATTGTAATGTTTAATAATTCTTTTATTATGAAAATAAAATTTTGCATTGAAGAAAAGTAGATTTTTGTTTGTATATGCTGTCAATTATAGTTCTTAGAAAGAAAATCGGAATCGGCAAAAATCGGTATCGGCGGGTCACACTTACAAAAAAAAACGGAAATCGGAATCGGCCAGAAAAATCGCAATCGGTGCATCGCTAATAAAAAGACAAAAAAAAATTCAGCTTGTCGTTTTATAGAGAAACCGGGAAGCATAAACTCCTCTGTCCTGAAGACTTTCACGACTGTTTCTGACTGTTACAAAGACACTGAAGACTCCTTCCATAAAAGTTATAAATGTCTCCTTATAGAAAACATCTCCATAATCACACTTTTTGTTATTAGATTGTGAAGTGTTGACTATACTATACCCTGTGAATGGGTTGTTACTATAGAAATGATCATGTATAAGAATGAGTGCACGAAAAGTGCAACAGTGGAAACTACTGTTACTGTTATATACTGTTATGCACTTATTAGAATAAGGGCAAAATACTGACCAGTGCACAAAGGAGAGTGAAATTCTTGGTTGAGTTCAAAGCTTTTTTGATCAATCTTGCGATGTGTTTCAATACCAGAGCTAAGCTGTAAGTACTTTTGGGGTTTGTGGGGTGAAAAAAAAAAAAAAAAAAAACTTTCAAAGCAGTTTTTTTTTTTTTGTCTCCAGAATGTTCCGTTCATGGCTCACAAAACTCTGTTCTCTGTTCAGCGTGGCACGTTTGGCAGAAGTAAAGAGAAGCGAGTCATCCTTATGCTCAGAGAGGTGAACTGCTTCGGTCCCCACCTGTCAGCAGGGAAATCAGCTGGAAGGCTCGCTTTCCTCTTAGCGGATTACGGAATGCCGACGCGCTTTGGATGCAGCTGCCATTTCTAAAAGGAAGCTGCAACAGAGAGGACTGATCAGCTGGAGAAAAATCCAGGCTATGCGGCTAAAGTTCCGAACAAATGACTGGACGGTTGTGGGTTCAAATAGCAGGACCGCGACTCAGTCAGTGGCCTCATTCTGTCTTTGGATGAAAGTGTGATTAATCAAATGAACCGTGAAGGAAAAATCCACCCTGAACCACTTAACGTGCGATCTAAAACGGCTTCTAAGATTTACTTTGTGACGAGTCGACCTTTTTAAGTTTAAGCTTCTTTTATTGACATGAAAATGTATTTTCACTTTGGTGAACGGCTTAAATCTTCATATAAGGAGCTAACAGCGAAACGTGACCGTTATCACTTAAGTTTCAGGTTTTTTCTCCAATTAAACTCCATTGTAACTGCGCTAGCGATAATAATTCTGTCTCCCTGTGACATCAGCACGGCACACAACCACTAACGTCTCATTGGGATAATGAAAACCAACCAACAAATTAGCACCAGAAACACGGAAGAAGCATTTCAATATAAACATAGTAATGTGTTTCAGGGTGGACTTCTCCTTTAAGGTTCTGAAATGAACTGAACCCTTGGATTGGAGCCTCAATTCTAAATTGCTTGGGATAAAATCTGCCAGATGAATAAAAATGTAAAAGTAAATCTCCCATCCGAACGTGTTTAAATCTTAAAGCTGCACTTCTGCTCGAGCGCCGCAAATTGTGGAAAGATAGATGTGAAGTTCGGAAATTCCAGAGCCGTGCTACCATCTCTGTGGAAATTTATTGGAGTGCCAGTTTTAAACGCGAGCCAACCCTTGAACCTTCCCAAGAATTATGGCGTGCTTGGGCACACCGCAAGTCTCTGACACGGCCAACATCTCATTCAGCGGACGAGAGGTCTCTGGCACGAGCGCTGATGATTATGAAACGTTCCAAACACCATCTCGGCCAAAGTGCCAGTCATCAGTACGTTAATGTTTAATGAGTCAGGGCCTGGCTGTGCTTACCGGACTAAACATGAGGACCGGTCGGATTTTACACTTGACCTAGTGATGGAGAGCACCAGGCCTGGATTTGTTTTATTTCAGGTTCTAACACACCCGATCCAGGTAAATCGGTGCTCTAGAGTACTCCTTACGGGTTCTTAGGTTGTTCCTCTGGAGGAGTCTTTATAAGTTCTACATACAGTATTGTGAAAAAGTTTTAGGCACATGCAAAGAAATGCTGTAGAGCAAAGAGGCCTTCAAAATAATGAAATTAAATGTTTCTACATTAAAAAAAATAATAAATACTGCAAAGAGCAGTAAACAGTAGTAAATGAAACAAAGTCAATATTTGGTGTGACAAAAAAATTAAAATAATAGTCTCCGATACAATGAGTGCAGTTTTATAAGGAAATGAGCTGGTAAGTTTTACTGAGCATCTTGCAGAACCAGACACAGTTCTTCTGGACACTTTGACTTTCGCACTCGCTTCTTATTTTTGCAGCGAAACCCAGCAGCCTTCATTGTGTTTTTCTTTTGTCTGAAAAGTGTCTCTTACGTAATATGCCGCTTTCTTTAATGACATACAAACATTTTTCTGTAACATTTAATTTTGTGCTAGAAAACTAATGTTTGGGAATCTAAAAATGTTTTTTGTACTGACTTGATAATGTAGAAGTCTCTATAACAAAGTTTGTGCAAAAAAAAATAGGGTGCCTAAAACTTTTGCACAGTACGGTATGTTCCAATTCATTTCGGTTTGTTCTGAACCCGGAATGATATTTTTACATTCCTGCTCCAGGAATACTCTGCTTATAGGAAGCCTAGCGGATAAACAAACGCTGCATTTAACCAGAAATATTTATTTGTAATATTTTCAGGGCATCCTTCTATTTTGCAGATTTTCCCCCCCATTTCCCATCTTCAAAAACCCAGCTATAGTGGCTATTTAACGTCACATCTTCCTGTAGTGTCCTGTAGGCGTGCAGGAAGTGACCAGTTCGGGGCCTTTTTAGGTCCGTTAGGAAACTGTTTAGGTTTAGGCTGTATGTTCTTAAAATTGCAGTGGAATGAAACAAATAACATTATTAACCTGCTAAGCTCTTGTAGAAAATAATGTTTTCATTCTAGAACAATTTAGAGTGATTTTGTTATCGTTTTCGATTACGCTCAGTGGATTTTGTTCGTGTAATGTTTCTAACCCTTATTTATTTTAGAAACCTAAGAAAGGTATTTAAGGTGTTATTGACATGCTGTATTTAAATTGTAAGGTGCTGCCTGACAGTAAATAAATAACACAAGATTTACATTTATGGCATTTGGCAGACGCCCTTATCCAGAGCGACTTACATTAATTTCATTTGTACATCTGAGCAATTGAGGGTTAAGGGCCTTGCTCAAGGGTGACGGCTTGGCAGTGCTGGGATTTGAACTCCTGACGTTCTGATCAGTAGCCCAACGTCTTAACCACTGAGCTACCACTGCACAAGATGTGTGTCCTTTTTGTCCCATGTGAGAATGGACTGGATTTAACGATTCAATTCAGTTTTATTTGTATAGCGCTTTTAACAATAGACATCGTCACAAAGCAGCTTTACAGAAATACATACATTTTGGATCTAAATGTTCAGTTGATAACTTTACCCCCAATGAGCAAGCCAGTGGCGACGGTGGCAAGGAAAAACTCCCTGAGACGACATGAGGAAGAAACCTTGAGAGGAACCAGACTCATCTGGGTGACGCTGGATGGTGTAATTATAAGTAATTCCCTTCTATAACTGTATGCTACATGATAAAAAAGTGCAACTGTGTAGTCAGGAAATTCACTACAGTCTCAACATGAAGTTTATTCTGCTGAAATCATGAACTGTCCACCGACACTAGTGTTCTGACTCTTCAGGCTTTTGGTTTTGCTTTTTGGATACCAGCGGAGTTGGACACGGGGGTTCCTGTGGTAGAACAGCGCCAGAGTTTTGAGTCAAGCATGTAAACAAGTGATTCACTCGGCCTGCTTACCCAGCGCTGTGGGATCTGTCCTTTAATTCAGCAAGAAATGGGGAAATGTGCACATGTCAGCAACTAAATGCTGAAATATGAAATATGACAGAGCTTTGTGATGGTGTTCGTCTGAGTTTAGAGCTCTCTGAGTAAGAAAGCGCATTGGTAAGCGTCTAGAGCATGGTATAGAACAAAACAAAAGTCTTTTTTCCTTCATTTCTCTGTACATGCTGCATTTGCTATAAACAAATGCACATTTAGACACGAGATATGATGCTTATAAACTGCTTATACAAATAATCTGAAGAAATCTTCAGTCTGTTCCAGCTCCTAACGCACTGAATCATCTCAATCACTCTTACAACAAAAAAGTGGTTCTTCGAGGGTTCTTTAAGGCAGAGGTTCTCAACCGTTTTGCAGCCCTCTCATATGGCAATTTAGATTTGCCAATCCACCTACTGGCATGTTTCTGGGAGGTGGGAGGAAACCGGAGAACCCGGAGGAATCCTACATGGACACGGGGAGAACATGCGATAAGACAGTAACACGAGGTCACGGTGGAACCCTGGAGCTGTGAGGCGTCAACATTCTCCACTTCACCACAACCTAATAGCTATATGAACTCAAATATATATATAAAATAATAAAAAATCTCGGACCGCATTTTGAGAACCAGTGCTTTAAGGGTTTATTTGATAATTAAGGGTTGCTAGCTTTCAGGTAAACGATACACACTAATGATGCACTCTTGATGGTACCACATGACCCTCAAGTGACGACCAAATGTACAGTTTAGTACCCCTTTTTGTTTGACTTTGAAATTAAACACTGATCATATTTCATAAGCACGAGCCTGCTTGTGCTGAAATCCACACCTTTGTGGAACCATGTAGGTTGCATAAGTTTTGGTTTCTG
The DNA here is from genome assembly GCA_023630585.1 of Cranoglanis bouderius. Lineage (NCBI taxonomy): Eukaryota > Metazoa > Chordata > Actinopteri > Siluriformes > Cranoglanididae > Cranoglanis > Cranoglanis bouderius. Next base: position 2,795,293 of record CM042571.1, read on the forward strand.
GTGTCTGTTGGTATGCAGATGTGGAGAAAAGCCATCTCGTGCACGGTGATGAGCAATGCGCTTGAGTATGCACACTTCACCTCACATGCAAAGTTTAGCAGTAGAAGTTTACTTTCTGATCACTGAGCGTGATGATGCATGCGTTACAGAGAGGACACGTTGCGTTAAAAAAAAAAAAAAAAAAAAACCGTAATGCAGAACGCACGCGCGCGCGAGAATAAGCAGGAATAATAGGAGGCTGACCCGAGCATGGCCGCGGCGCGCGCCTGTATAAGGGGGGAAAAAAAAAGAAAAAAAAAAGAAGAAGAAGCAGAACACCGGCGCCGAGGCGCTCGCGCTGCCGCCGCCACTCACCTTCACTCCCGCTCTGCTTGCCCTGGCTCGCTCCCATCCCGCGGAGCGCGCGATCCTACCGACGACCCATGCACACCAAAAGATGGACAAAAAAAAAGAGAGAACCGAAGGATACCGAGAAGAAGAAATAAACTCCAAAGTTCTCTTCGGCTCGCGCGTTAATAAATCTCCTAACGGGACATAACGGTCCTCCAAAACTCGGCGTTTCTTTCTTTCTTTCTTTCTTTTTTTGCGCTTTTATTCTCCGACTTTTCACTTTAACACTTAACGTCTTCGCTTGTTCTCCATGTTGGAACGATTTTCGTAACTCCTTACCGAGCAAACACGCGCGTAATCGTGCAAAAATAAACACAAGAAAGACAGAAAGAAAGAAGAACTGTAGATGGAAGATACTTGGTGATCCGGGAGCGCGCACTCGCTCCTGTCTAAACTGAGGCGCGCCGCGTGCACGAAAGGGAACGCGCATTTGCCCTAAATTGAATATGCACCTCTCTCTCTCTCTCTCTCTCGCTCTCTCTCTCTCACTCTCTCATCCGCCATACTTGTTATTTTAGGTTTAATTAATAACGCGCACAAATGGCGCTGGCGTAAATCTGGGACGTGTAGTCATACACTAGGACAAAAAAAAAAAAAGAGTACTAAACTGTACCTTTCCTTGTGGTACCCTTAATAGGCCTAGGTGGTACCTTTAGTGTATTTTTTTTTTTTTTTTAACATGTTTTTACATGTAGTGAACGTTTAAGGACCACTTGTAGAGCTGTCAGAGTAATCCCTTAAAGGTGGACACACTTTGTGCAGCTTTCCAGGTAAAAAAATACACACTAAAAGTACTAAAAAATACACACTAAAGACCCCAATGACAAGGACAGGTGCACATTAGTACTCTTTTATTCTGAGAGTGTAATAACGTATGGAGCACAGAAATACAGAAATGATATTGTGCGTGGGCGGGGGGGATGTCTGGCAGCGTCACAGGTCATTTCAAGATCTTAAATGTGTGTGTGTGTGTGTGTGTGTGTGTGCATTAAAATTCGAGACTGTTCTCAATTGGGCCCTCTGCTGACATGTTTTACTCACTGCATCACTGCAGGTTTTCATTTTTCAAAATGAAAACCGTCTGATCTCCAGGTCGGAGAGAGAGAGGCGACAAGACCATCATCCACCACTTCATCTTACATATGCACTTAAGTATTGTATGCGGTCAGTCTTTTTAATATAAATAAATAAATCAATAAAAACGTGGGTGTTTTTGTTGCTGTAGGCCTACTCACGCCTCTGTAACAGTTCTTTTGGATGTTTTAGATGGAGACTACAAAGCGATTCTGGATAAGAATGTGTAAAGAACTTGTAAATCTAAAACGTATCTCAGAATGTAAAACAGAAAAATGTTGCCCTTTCATGGAGCTGGAGAAGAGGACAAGAAACCAGTAAAGTGTTTAATGGAGACCATATGGAGGAATGAAAGAAAGATACAAAGAATGAAAGAAAAATAACCAAAAAATCCTCAAAAGCTCATCTTTATATCACATTCAGACATACAATAATATAATAAAATAAATGTATTGTTTCATTATTAAAAATGACTACGGTTGTTATTGTAGGTAGTTGTAGGTTCGTTGTGCGGTTCCCAGTCAAGCTTTTATATTATTAAATAAATAAAAAAAGAAAAGCATTTAAAAAAAGTAATTAATAAAAAGATTAGATTGAAATAAATGAAATTACAACTATTATATGCAAGTTCTCCCTGTGATTCGGGGGTTTCCTCCGGGAATCTCGGTTTCCTCCCCAGTCCAAAGACATGCGTTGTAGGCTGACTGGCATTTCCAAATTGTCCATAGTGTGTGAATGTGCGTGCGATTGTGGATGGGTTGGCACCCCGTCCAGGGTGTCCACCACCTCGTGCCCCGAGCTTACCTACTGGGATAGACTCCAGGTGCCCCCTGTGATCCTTTGTAGGATTAACAGTATAGAAAATGGATTGATGGATGAACAGATAAATATTACAATCTAACTGTGTACAAATATATTGTATTGCAAATTATATAGTGCAATATATTATCTATATACTGTATGTCATGGGTTCAACTTGCATTCAACTGTAAATAAATCAATTTCTGTTGATGTTCCGTTGTGTTGTAATGTCCGGTCTCAAACACAGGGGGCAGTAAACGCTATCAATAACAAAGCAAGAACAGTTCTAACGTCGACGAAGAAGAAATCGTACCGACGTAAGCTGCTGCTAAACCAGCGTAGTAGTCGACTGTCGCTAATAACTACAGAGCGGTGCTTCATATAGAGGTAAATCATTTTATTTATTATTCTCTTCAGACTCTAATAATTTAATGTCTGTCTTTCTGACTGTGGTATTTTATTTAGCGGTAGTAAATGTTTTATTTAGCGAGTTTGCTCACGTGGCTAACTGACGTCTTATTACAGAGATGTTCAGTAATGCCGTGTTCTGTAATCACTTATTCTGTTTAAATACAAATGGTGTTGCTTTTTTTTCATTATTATTATTTACACAAGGTCCTGGAGTGGAACTAATGCAACAGTGGAACGATTAACGTTAAGATGAGTAAGGAATAAAACACTCCGTGTCGGGCTGTTCTAGGAAAATAATCAGTGATGGGTTGTGTAATGAAGAGGAACCGCTCTTGATTATTCTGTTATTATTCATCGCACACCATGAAGTGTTTTATTTCCCTTGTACCACAGCAGTTTGCCAACACTAAAACATTTTATTTAATGAAAGATCAAGTATACTTTTTATCCGTTTAGAGTTACATTTAATGTTGTGGAACATCCAAGTTATACATTATACGGGGGCAGTGGTAGCTCAGTGGTTAAGACGTTGGGATACTGATCGAATGGTCATGAATTCAAATCCCAGCACCGCCAAGCTGCCGCTGTTGGGCCCTCGAGCAAGGCCCTTAACCCTCAACTGCTCAGATGTATAAATGGAATAAATGTAAGTCACTCTGGATAAGGGCGTCTGCCAAATGCCATGAATGTAAATGTTATAGCAGCTATAAACAGTCGGTCTGCATCGTCAGCTTCTGCATTTCTCAAGAAAGGAGACAAAATTCATCTCTCTTGAAGACATTAAAGATAACTACAATACCACTATCGTTGATTATTTTCCTATAACAGAACACACTGTTATTTTATTCCTTACTATCACAGTCATAAAAAATTTCACTTGGTTATCATCATCCAGACATTTTAAAAAAAAATGTAATCAGCTTTTCTATTATCTAACATATCTCACTCATAATATAAGTAACATAATTAACAATATTAAAATAATAGTGAAATGCACTGAATGCTTTAAGAGTGTTAAACACGTGGGTTAAATGAATATATATGTACTAGCTTGTGATGAAACGTTATTTCTGTGTAATAGAGAGTTGAGGTAAGAGGCCTCATGGAGAAAGAACGAAAGAGGAAGTGATGGCGAGTTATGTCTAAATCAAGAATCTTGTCGGACTCAAGTAAAATGTTTATTTGGAAAAAAATAAAATCCAGCACTAACATTAGTGGCAAGTCTTACTGTGGCTATGGAACTCACCCTGGCTAATGTTCTTGCTAATGGTGTTTGGAGGCAAACAAAAAAAAAAATAAAAAATCATACATGAAAAGGAAGGAAACAGTTTGGTTTTGATCACTTTTGTAACCTAAAAAAACAAACAAACAGCAGGTAAAACTTTTTTTAACCAGTTGTATTAATCAAATATAGACATACAGTGATCTGCTGGGTCCAAGCACTCTTCACAGGTAGCATCCTGATCTGTTTTAGCAGAGAAGAAATAATAATATTGAAAACAATTGGGTTCCAAGCACTTGAGTGCTTGGCCCCCTAATTATACCACTTCTGTGGATTAACATTTTTTTTAAAGACATTCTCTAGATTTTTTTAACCTCAGTGCTACAGTATTTTCATTTGCACTGCACTTGCAACTTTTCTAATCAATAAAAGTTAAAAGTTATTGTTTCCCCTCCTTGTTTTAGGAGTAAAGTCGCAGTGATGGCCACCAGCCCGATGCTCCAAGAATGCATCAAAACAGCTGAGGACCTGCTGAAGCGAGTGGATCTACTGTGCAGCCACCAGAACCAGGAAGTGGAGGGTCGCGCCAAACTGTGCAGCAAACTCCGAGCCGAGCTCAAATTCCTGCAGAAAGTGAAAGCCGGTCAAGTCGCCATCAAAGAGTCTCACCTGCAGAGCACCAACCTGACTCACCTGAAAGCCGTCGTGGAGTCGGCCGAGAGCCTGGAGAACGTCATCAGCGTTTTGCACGTGTTCGCGTATGAGGGTCCGGACGGACGGAAGCAGACGCTGGTGGTGGACGTGGTGGCAAACGGAGGGCACACGTGGGTGAAGGCTATCGGGCGCAAAGCGGAGGCGTTACACAACATATGGCAGGGCCGAGGGCAGTACGGCGACAAAAGCGTGATCCGGCAGGCAGAAGATTACCTGGAGGCCAGTCGCCAGCAGCCCATTCAGTACAGCAACCCGCACATCATCTTCGCCTTCTATAACGGCGTCTCCAGTCCGATGGCCGACACACTCAAAGAGATGGGAATCTCCGTTAAAGGTGACATCGTCGCTGTGAACACGGTGGTTGGATCGGATGAGGACGAAGACGAGGACGAAGAGGACGCCGATTTCGCACAGGACGAGCAGGACGTCGAGGGCGACGATGAAGAGGATGATGACGAAGTGCAGCTCATGCACACCCGCGTGGACCGAGACACTGTTGTAGCGAGCCTGGCGTTCCCCACTGACGTCAAGGTAGCCGAGTGTGCACGCGTAAACCTCGACATCACCACGCTCATCACGTACGTGTCGTCTCTGAGTCACGGGAACTGCCACTTCACCTTCAGGGAGTACGTGCTGACCGAGCAGGCCGCTCAGGAGCGCCAGGACAAGGTGCTACCCAAGCTCGACGCCTTCATGGAGGGGAAGGAGCTGTTCGCGTGCCACTCGGCCGTGCAGGACTTCCGCACCATCCTCGACACGCTGGGCGGCCCCGGCGAACGCGAACGAGCCGAGAAGCTCCTCGCCAGGCTCACCGTAGTTCCCGATCAGCCCTCGGAGCGCACACAGCGCCTCGTAGCCAGCTCCAAGGTCAACCATAGGTCGCTTATGATCTTCGGTACAGGTGATACTCTCCGTGCTGTCACTATGACCGCTAACAGCGGGTTTGTTCGTGCTGCTGCTAACCAAGGCGTGCGCTATAGCGTGTTCATCCATCAACCTCGAGCACTTACGGAAGGCAAGGAATGGAGAGCCACGCCCATATGATGGACCTGAAAGGTCATCATAAGGACCTGAGAGAGAGACTTCCTAAAACGAACTCAAAAGACTGAACGTGTCAGAAGTGTCCGGGGTTGCGATAGCACTTTAAATGATGCCTGATTTACTCAAAAGACTTGCAAGAGGCATTTTCATTTTCAGGCTGCTAATACAGAAAGCATCGACAGTACAGTATGCTGCATTTCAATTTGTTTTTTTTTTTTGTTTGTTTGTTTGTTTGTTTTTTTATCTCTTGCAGCATGATTTTTTTTTTTTTTCCTTCCTGAACTCAGTGCCTCGATCTCAGCCTGCAAAGACTGCAGACAAACCAAATGACACAGTTGTGGTGGAAATATAACGTCTAACATAGAACCACAGATATCATACACTGCGTTTGTATCGTTGTGATCGGATATTCGTTTTGCAATCTGTATACTTGGATGTGCACCATCGAAGTCACGACGCGCATTTTTTTTTTGTTCCGCACAAAGTTCAAATAAACATCTATAAAAATGTCTCGGCTTGTGTTTTTAATTTTAAACGTGTGTTCGTGTGTGGACGTCCGTCACAAAAATCCCACCACCTCTTCCTTATCATGCGAGTATATTAGGGATATCTGTACACTGAAATGCTTGTGGCAAGGTTCAGGTCATTTAAAATAAATTATACAATACGTAAGAGCTGTTTTCCTCCAGCAGACGCTTTAGATCAGTGTGTCTCCAAACAACCAAACGCTGGAAAATCTTTCCTTGAGCACAAACATCATGACCGTGTCACCGCCAGCACTGTTTTTTGTTTTTTTTTTCCCCACAGCAATTGTCTTGTACTACCAGTGCTGCTGTCTGTGTCCTTGTCCTTGTCCCATTACTGTAACGTGTAATGCCTATAAACACAATGAGAGCTCAACAGCCGAGACCTTGTATACCCTAGTGTACTTGCTCAATAAAGCACGTGCAACAAATATCAACCAAAATAAACAGGTAAATATGATTATGGGGGGGAAACAAAAAACAGACACGCATTAAGAGAGAAGAAGAAGAATGTACAACGTGTGGATAAGTTTTCCAAGCCATGTTTTAGTGTCATAGAGGAAGCACCTACGTGTGCAGAGCTTGTGACGTCACTGAGTCTGAATCCATGTCGGAGTCGACTCCGTTTCTGATTCAATCGTCTTAGAATCGATTCACGGTTCAAGAGGAAATATTTTGTAATATCAGTTAAATACGCAGTGCGCTGTTGTCATTAATGGTATTATGCATGACACTTCCTGATGGATCTTTTGATCAATCTTACAGCTTTAGAATTTGTATAGTAGGGAAAAAAAAACCAAAAATTGTACATTTTACATGTGATATGCCAGTTTTTGTTTGTTTTTTGGTCGTACGTTTTCACATTTTATGTTTCCAAAGAAAATACGAACCGACTGCTCATATTTATAATATATATATTATAATTATATTATATTTACCAGCAAAATTTCTCACTTTCGACTCACTTTGGGTTGAATCGATTCCAAAATTCTCGAATCGACTCTTGTTGGAATGAGAGAATCGACTCTTGTTGGAATGAGAGAATCGACTCTTGTTGGAATGAGAGAATCGACTCTTCGTCCTGTACGTCACGCGAGAAGGTGTAAAACAAAGATGTCAAACTTGTATCTCAGCGAAGGGACAGGAAAATCTGAAAATATTATTCTTTGGAATATTTTTTCCACATTATAGATCTTGTATATGCTTTCAGTAAATCTTATTTACACGGTTGTATTTAGTAGACTCTTAGGATATTTAGCCCTCGAGCTAAGTTTACACAAGAATAACTAGGACTCAGCGGTTAGTTCGGCGGTTTTTTTTTTTTAAACACATTTATTTAGCGTGTTAGCTCCTGGTACGAGCAGGGACGGGTTTTTGGTGAGAGATGAAACATTAAACAGTGTGAGTAAGCAGCTCTGGGCTTTACTGAGTCATCTTTTTCTGGTGTAAAAGAAGAAAATTACCGGCACCAGCAGCGGTTCTGACCCGACATCATCGGCGCGTGACACTTGGTAGGTAAGCTAACACTAGTGCTAACTAACTATTTACTTTTTCTCGCACACACCGGGGGGGACACTAATTATGTTAGCTAGCTATCCTAGTTAGTTTTACTATATTCACAGGGATTAAACTTTACATTTGGGTGCTATGTATGCGTGTAAGTTAATTTATGTATTGTATACGTGACACTAGCCGTCTAACTAGCTAGTTTAATTCAAGCTAGCCGTGTAGAGCAATAATATAATGTTTATCTATCATGGTACAATTCGTGCGCTTAGCGTCCTGTTTTCAATGCGCCAGTGCTAATAAGCTAATGGTTAGCTGATGGTCTAGTAAAAGCAGAGAAACGTAATGCTTCCGTTTTTAGGAGGGAATTTCCTTTAGGTTGCTTCTGTAGCTAAATATAAGTGTAAAACTGTCCTGTATGTCACGATCAGTGGCTTTAGGTTTAGACCAGCAAAGCAGTGAATACAATACAATACAACATCAGCACCACACCCAAGCCACAGACTGGAGACACACACACACACACACACACACACACTTCATTAACTCGATTCTGAGCCAAACTGTACACACAAGCTGTTGTAATATCATCACTTGCTATTTGTCTGACGCCATTTTATACATGCTGTGATATCAGATCAGATTCAGGGTCACAGAAACCCATTTGTAGTCATTTTCTACACAGGACTCTGATGGCTTCCTTCATTTCTAGCATCAGTCAGGGGTTGTGTCCGTATCATTTTCAGGCCAGGCCCTACTACGGTGTGGATTCATGAGTAAGTCATTTAAGTATCGTGGGATGTCCGTAACGTTTGTCTGATTTGCACACAGGTTCTTTGCACGTTACTTGTAAATCACTAAGATGACGAACACACGTGCTGAGGCTAATACCTGTGATAAGGACTCGGTAACTTACCTGAAATCCTCCGGCTTCTGACACGTCCTTTTAAACGACACACACGTTCTGGTTTTAGTTTTTTTTTTGAAAAAGTTTCCTTGGAGTGTCTTTACAGTGACGAATTACTGACATGACTGATTCGGACTGGACTGAGATCCCAGACTTAAGATGGTCCGGTAATAACTGCATTACGTTACTGCACCTCCACTCCACGTACAAAACTAATCCCGAGATCTTAACAGTGCCAGGAGGAAGCCAGGACTCCGTCTCGATCAGCTCCCTAGTTCAGTAGTCAGTTTAAACTTCATTTGACGTTCTATATACGGTTTGTTAACGACTTTTAAGCGTTCGATGATTTTCCTTTTAAAAATCCGCGTGCGATTAAACTAACAAATTTATATGACGTAATGTGAAAGATATCGGTCCTGCCTTTTAAATAAAATAAATCGATGCCAGTGATGGTGTTTATCTGTCTGTCAATCATAGTGACACTAGCCAATCGCTGGGGTCTGTGAGCTCGTGTATGTGGAAGAGGGCGGAAAGCACGTGTGCCAGGTTGGCTGGCCTGACGTGTGAATAGAGCCTTTCCTTAACATATGAAAAAAACAGAAAAAAACTTTTAAATTCCAAGCTCCTAAAGTCTAAGAGAGTTCCTCTTAGCAAGTTTAGCCCTTTTCTAACCAAGTAAGCAAACTTTTGTTTGGCCAGTGCAGCATTCGGACTCTAAATATGAATTACAGGTAACATGAAATTGGGTTGTACGTGTGGTTTTGTTGTGAATTTTCGTACGTTTCTTCTGGCTCAAATTGAGAGGTGAAATCAGTCGGTTGGTGTTTCAGACTGTGAATATGGTTCAGGAAATATTATAACTGTCGAGTTCAGACTTCATATAAAAACTGTAATGAATTTTTCAAGGTGCTTTTTCAACTGCTATCTGACCGTGTGGTACCGGTACGTTTATAGAAGAGATTTATTTATTTATAATCGCACTATCCGGTGTTACCCAGATGAGGATGGGTTCCCTTTTGAGTCTGGTTCCTCTCAAGGTTTCTTCTTTATATCGTCTCAGGGAGTTTTCCCTCGCCACCGTCGCCGCTGGCTTGCTCATTGGGGATAAATTCATGAATTTAAAACCTATGTCCTGAATTTATATACTTCTGTAAAGCTGCTTTGGGACAATATCCATTGTTAAAAGCGCTATAAAAATAAACTGAACTTGAACTTGAGTTGTGATTTAGTTCTTCTCCAGTTACCTTGTGTTGATTACAGTATCCAGTGCCACATCGGCGTGATGCCGGTATTGCACTCAAATTACAGAATTTCAGCAGTTCAGGAACGGACGACGGTTTTTGCAGACGCAGCGCAAACAGAGATGTGCAGGCTGATAAACGGGGCTGCTGTTGAATTTTCAAAAACACTAAAACTGTAGCCGAAAACTGAACATCGTGTCCTTCTAATGAAACGGACAGAAGTTTTCCGGGTGGATTTGCCTTTCACAACCAGCATCCGGCAGCTGGATAGAACGACAAGTGATGGAACAGCTGGAATAAACATTATCCTTAATTTTTTTTTACCTCTGAAAGCTGATGGAGTATTTTGGGAAATGGCGAGTCTCACTAAATGACCTTACTTACAAAAATGGGAAGAGGTTTAAATCACGTTTCTCAACGCGCTGGCTGAAATTCTCCTCGAAAGCTTCGTTGTTGTTGTTTTTTTTTTTTTTTTCTTGGAGAGGCTCGTTAATATTGAGGACATTTTATTAAATATGAATATAAAACTCAACAGCAGGTTTGCGCTGATAATCCAGCGCCGTGTGGCTCAATGAGATGAAACGAAACAGCTGCAGGTAAATAAACCACGACAGGATGTTAAACAGTTAAAGTCACTCTTCTAAGGTCATTCTTCTGTGGCTTTGTCATGCATATGTTTTGCATATAGAGTGCGTACTGGGTTTAATGTTTAGACAAGCCTCCCTCGCCCGCCCTGGAGTGTGTCTTCTGACCTTGGTGTGTTTACGGAGGAACAGAAAGGCCTTTTTAAGCCGTCAGTCTCGTCCCAAACCAAAGTTTTCAGTCTGTGTTTCGGTCCTGAAGGTGTGTTTATCTGCCCTGCTGTGGATCAGTGAAATAAATGGGCATGAAGTCGTCGTCACTTGAAAACCAGTTTCACTGGTGTCTCGTTTGTTTGTTTCTTTCTGTTGTGACGCTGTTGTGCTGTAACGACGAGGCCTCAATAGGGCATAAACAAGGGTTATATAATAGGGGGTATTTATAATTTGTCACACTCCCTGTACTTGACACTGCAGTTGCTGCTTGTGCAGCTGTAATTATGCACTTTGTGGCGTTAATTGCAATTTTTGTGTAGAATTTTGGGCATTCACATTATTGCTTGTAATTTTTAATTTTATTTTTTTATTTATTTTTTAATACAGCAGCTGATTTTATTTATTTTCAAAATAGTAAACTTCTTAAAAATAGAATTGTATCATTCTTTTTTTTATCTCTGTTTACCTTTCCTTTTTACTTTTACTTAAGTTTAAACGTTAATGTGTTGTTTTTTCATCATTAAAAATTTTAAACCAGCAAAAAGAGTTTTTTTTTAATAGTACAACAAACTTCTATCAGCAAGTAAATAAAAATACAAAACCTCCATATGTTGCTTGTTTAAAATCAGAAAAAAATATTTTAAAAAACAAAAAAAAAAACATTTTATTCACCTCCTTTTCATCAATTTGGATATGCCAAACCATTCTTAAGTTATTGAGTAGCTTGTAAATGATCGTAAATTACTGAGTAGTGTGTAAGACCTTTCATTCCGCAAGTGACATCAGGTTTATTAGACGTTAAATAAAACTATAATCGAACACCACATATTGAGCGTAGTAGAAATGTCTCTTCGAGTATTGTGATATGATATTTTTCTCATTTTAACCCCTCAACATAAATTCTAAAGAGAAAGAATATCCCGTGTTTATATAAAGATGGTAATACAAAATAGTAATAACACAATACTAGTGCCTAGGGTTTTCTGTCATTGTCAGCCATTCCAGTTAACGAGTGCAGTGTTTTCCTCCCGAATCTGCCATGTGTCTCGGTTTCACTGCATGATGTCAGAGTCGGTAAGTGAATAAAGAAGCGCTATTGTTTAGTGCCTGACACATCAGGATCGGCACGTCATGGCGTTCCCATAATGCATTGTAATCGCTGTGACCGTTTCGGTGCACTACACACTCGCTGCATTACAGTAAACTGGTGTTTATTTCTTTCTTTCCTCAGAATTCCTTCGCTAGGCTGAGTAAGCCGAGTAAACCCCGCCTCCTGTCTACCTCCTTTGGCTCGTTTTTGGAAAAAATGGCAGCTAATAAAACCAAAGCGCCGAACTCTCTGGCCCTCCACAAAGTGATAATGGTGGGCAGCGGTGGAGTAGGCAAATCCGCGCTCACGCTCCAGTTCATGTACGACGAGGTAAGACTTCGGTCTCGAAGATGCGTGCCGTTAGTTAATTGTACAATAATTGCGTGATAATCCAAACGCACTGTATTGTTACCGCAGACGTTTTGAATTATCGTTGCTCCCCCTGTGTCTTTGCAGTAAAGTGTAAAGTCAAATGTGTTCAACGGTGAGTTAAAAAAAAAAAAAAAAAACAACCTTCCTCACAAAACTGTCTTAAGTCTTATCTGGCCATACTGGTCACTGGAAGTTCAACATGGCACCTCATGGCAAAGAACTCTCTGAGGATCTGGAAAAAAAAGAATTGTTGCTCTACATAAAGATGGCCTAGGCTATAAGAAGATTGCCAACACCCTGAAACTGAGCTGCGGCACGGTGGCCAAGACCATACAGAGGTTTAACAGGACAGGTTCCACTCAGAACAGGCCTCGCCATGGTCGACCAAAGAAGTTGAGTGCACGTGCTCAGCATCATATCCAGAGGTTGGCTTTGCAGAATAGACGTATGAGTGCTGCCAGCATTGCTGCAGAGGTTGAAGGGGTGAGGGGGTTCAGCCTGTGAGTGCTCAGACCATACGCCGCATACTGCATCAAATTGGTCTGCATGGCTGTCGTCCCAGAAGGAAGCCTCTTCTAAAGATGATGCACAAGAAAGCCCGCAAACAGTTTGCTGACAGACAAGCAGACTAAAGACATGGATTACTGGAACCATGTCCTGTGGTCTGATGAGACCAAGATAAACTTATTTGGTTCAGATGGTCTCAAGCGTGTGTGGCAGCAACCAGGTGAGGAGTACAAAGACAAGTGTATCTTGCCTACACTCAAGCATGGTGGTGGGAGTGTCATGGTCTGGGGCTGCATGAGTGCTGCCGGCACTAGGGAGTGTACTGTGACATGTACTGTGACATACTGAAGCGGAGCACGATCCCATCCCTTCAGAAACTGGGCCGCAGGACAGTATTCCAACATGATAACGACCCCAAACACACCTCCAAGATGACCACTGCCGTGCTAAAGAAGCTGAGGGTAAAGGTGATGGACTGGCCAAGCATGTCTCCAGACCTAAACCCTATTGAGCATCTGTGGAGCATCCTCAAACGGAAGGTGGAGGAGCGCAAGGTCTCTGACATCCACCAGCTCTGTGATGTCGTCATGGAGGAGTGGAAGAGGACTCCAGTGGCAACCTGTGAAGCTCTGGTGAACTCCATGCCCAACAGGGTTAAGGCAGTGCTGGAAAAATAATGGTGGCCACACAAAATATTGACACTTTGGGCCCAATTTGGACATTTTCACTTAGGGGTGTACTCACTTTTGTTGCCAGCGGTTTAGACATTATTGGCTGTGTGTTGAGTTATTTTGAGGGGACAGCAAATTTACACTGTTATACACAGCTGTACACTCACTACTTTACACTGTAGCAAAGTGTCATTTCGTCAGTGTTGTCCCATGAAAAGATATAAAATATTTACAAAAATGTGAGGGGTGTACTCACTTTTGTGAGATACTGTGTGTGTGTGTGTGTATGTATGTATATGTATGTATGTATGTATGTATATATATATATATATATATATATATATGTATATGTGTGTGTGTGTGTGTATATATATATATATGTGTATATGTAGCGTATGATCTATGCTCAAACTGATTTCTAAACTAACCCAAACTAAACATAGAGTAACCCCGAGAGGCCTCCTTTGACCAGATGCACCTTTAGGATGCAAAAAGTCTCTCTGGGACCCACACAGGACTTACCCCTGCAATAAAAGAAGCCTTTGATGACTGAACGTCTGGGAAACTTCATGATTAGTTCGTCAGCAGGGGTCCACCAAAACTCCCCTACCAAGGGGCCCTTAAATCTCTAATCTAATCTCGGTTTACAACACACACACACCCACCCATGCTTACCTTACACACACAATGGAGAAATCCCTCTCTCTTCAATGTAACGTGTAATTATATGTAATTATTCCATGTCTAAATAGTGTGATGTTATTTTGTTTACATGTATTGTGTGCTTATGTAACTAACCGTAATGACTTTAGATAGTTTAATCTAGCATATCATTTTAAATGTTTGTAACCAGGTTTTATTTGTAATATTCTTCACAAATCCATCGAATTTGGTATGTAGTTAATCGTCTCGAGATACCCAGATTGATTATGCATATCATATTGCAATGGGATACATCATTTCATGTTTTCACTTAATTTCATTTATAACATGGTATAAGCCAGCTCCTCCCTGGACATTTAAATTAGGGTCCGAGACCAGACAAAGAGAGTCATCCGGACATGCAAACCCAACTTCCTGATTGGCCCATAGCCCAAAGAGGCGTGTGCGTTGGTGTTGTTTTAAAACAACACCACGCTCACTTCACTTCGGATTTGAGAGTTAGACTTCAGAGTTTGACTTCACTTCTCAACTTCACTTCTTCCGGTTTCTCTCCCCCGGGGCCAGGTGCCCATAATAATGCCCCCTTTTTGTAATTTCGCTACTTATATATATATATATATATATATATAGGTCCAGGCATCAAAGTGGACTCAGATCTAATGTGTCCTATCTATGTAAAGTTGTAAGGATCCAAAACAATAAATTTGTGCTGAGGAGGTTGGGAGTTCCTAGCTGTAAGTCTTAAATAACTAGATGTTTTGGTTTTGCCTGTTACATAAAAATGCTTAAAATGTTTGGGGGGTGGGACCAAGAAGTTACACTCTATGACCCATGGTGACACCTGAACATTACATGCATACGTGGTTCTTCCCCAAACCGTTACTACAAAGTTGGAAGCACACAATCGTATAGAATGTCTTTGTATGCTGTAGAATCACAGTTTCCTTTCACTGGAACTAAGAGGAACAAACCTGTTCCAGCATGACGATGCCCCTGTGTACAGAGCGAGCGCCATGAAGACATGGTGCGTTAAGGTTGGAAGAAGGTGGAAGAACTCGAGTGTCCTGCACAGAGCCCTGACCTCAACCCCACTGAACACCTTTGGGATGAACTGGAACTTGGAGCCTCCTCACACATCATCAACGCCTGACCTCAACCTCACTAATGCTCTTCTAGAAGAATGAACACAAATCCCCACTGCCACGCCCTAACATCTAGTGGAAAGGCTTCCCAGAAGAGAGGAGCTGCTTATAACAGCAAAAGGGGGAATAAATCTGGAATGGGATGTCCAGCAAACACATATGGGTGTGATGGTCAGGGGTACACATACTTTTGGCTGATGTAGGAAAATCTAAGGTGTCAACCCTATCTAAGGTTGAACATACCTCTTATTTTTTCTGAAATATAAGTGAATTCTTTGTTTTGCTTGTTTACTCATGGTGTATGGTTCTCTCTCTCAGTTTGTGGAAGACTACGAGCCCACTAAAGCCGACAGCTACAGGAAGAAAGTGGTGTTGGATGGAGAGGAGGTGCAGATTGATATTCTGGACACGGCAGGGCAGGAAGACTACGCTGCCATTCGAGATAACTACTTCCGCAGCGGAGAGGGCTTCCTCTGTGTGTTCTCCATCACTGAATCCGAGTCTTTCGCTGCCACTGCCGACTTCAGGTTAGAAAAATACCCCAGAGTTTAGAAACTAATATGAAAATGTGCTTGGTCTCTTTTTCTTCTTCTTCGTATTCTCCTATCAGACCATGTAATGCTTTTATGATCGATGAATGATCCTTTTGTAACTAATTAGCATTGCACAGTGAATATCCATGTGTCCGTGTTGTAGAGAGCAGATCCTCCGAGTAAAAGAGGACGAGAACGTGCCCTTCCTGCTGGTCGGAAATAAGTCCGACCTGGAGGACCGGAGGCAGGTGGGAGCCGAGGAAGCCAAAGCCCGAGCCGATCAGTGGGGCGTCAGCTACGTAGAGACTTCCGCCAAAACCCGGGCCAACGTGGACAAGGTTCGCATATTTCTGTTCACTCGTCTCCTGCGTCACGCTGTAGATTCTGTCTGGATATTAATCGTCCATTAATACTTCCTTTCAGGTGTTTTTCGACCTCATGCGAGGAATTCGAGCCAGGAAAATGGAGGAGGGTAAGGAGAACGGAAAAAATACAAGGAAGAGCTTCATGAAGAGGATTCGGGAGAGATGTTGTATTTTATAACGACTGACTTTTTTGTGCTATGATGTCACTTCCTACCATTTCCAATGTCTTGTCTAATTACAGCTTGTTTTATTTGACTTCTTTTTTTGAAGGGTAACAAGGGAAAGAAAATCAGGTATGTGAATGTGTACTTGGGACATGGAGCAAGTCTTGATGATCATAATACTGATACAAAGCTATAATATTTCATTATTTAAATGTACATAGGTTGAGTCATATGACACTGTTTTTTTTTTTTTTTTTTTTGCTGTTGTTGTTGTTGTTCAAGCACACTAAGGGCCCAGTACTACCATGATAAAATCAGTTAGGCTGCTTTCACACTTGGCATTTTTTCCTAACCATCGGCGCACATTTAACATTTACTCCTACAGGAAGTTGATAAAAGGCAATGTTTCTTGGTCATCTTCCATAAAACACAGAGTGACGCAGAGGCTTTTTCTTTTTCTTTTTTTTTTACTTCCTGACCAATCAGGTTTAGGGCAAGCACGAAAAACAAACATGGAGGACAGAGTGCAGGAGAAACAAACAAAAAAAAAGCAATCTTTTTGAGTGAATGTAAGGAACAGAATGGAAAATATTTCCTTTCTAATTTTCCAGTGTGTCTGTTTCATCAGTACATGATGTGACTCTCCATAACTCTGGATGCACACAGTCACATCACACAGTTCGCAGCTCAAGTTCTCTTGAGTTTCTGCCTCCAAAGCTACAACAAAATTAAACAACCTAATTACACTGGTCTTTATTTCATCTGCGTTACTGATCATAACAAATCTAATCAATATAGCTGATACTAGCTAGGACTGATTTGAGTTTTATGGTTACAGTATGTGCATTTTTATCATATTAGCACAAAAGGTGCTCTGGTCTGCACTTTTTCTAGGAAGAAAAACTCGATGGCAACGGAGCCAACAAGTCTATTCGTTTTGTTACTGATTTACCCTTAAAACATCCCTCGACCGTGTTCGGATCAATGCAGAAATGTAATCAGTTCATCAGGAGGTAGCAAGTATACAAATCCTACATTTAACCACTTATTTTTAATAAATAAATGGGTAATACACTAACAAGAATGTCTTAACAAAGGCTAAAGTCCTAGATAGCCAGAAATCAGGCCTCGAGTTCTTGAACACGAAGGCGTACTTAATGTCTCTGTATCCAGTACACGGGTTTTTATGTTCTTTGGGTTCTGTGTGTGCTTTAGAGAAAGGTATAGAGCGTCCCCCTTACATAAGCTTTTAAAAAGCTTTAAAATCTTTTCTCCAGACAAAAGTTTGATCGTCACGAGGTCATGGTTATGGGTGAAATACAAACTTGATAAAGATCAGTGAACTAAAACGAGTGCCTTGACTTCAGAAATCACTAAACCTCTACAAGGAGCTTTTTAAGATGTGACAAATTGAAGTTTCGGGCAGATCACCTATTACAAGTTTCTCCTCACTTGCGCACACGGGATTGGTCGCACTTTAGTTGTGGATCGCTGCATCACCGCATTCAGAGCCAAGCTTTTATAAACCTTACTTACCTCCGATCACTCAGAATGAGGTTCATGATGTACGAAGACAACAACCCTAACACTAGATACGTACTGTACATATACAGGATGTAAACACAACTTCATTAAATTAAATAGATCCTGTTGAAACAGTAAATGTTTGTTGGGTCTAAAAGTGGTAGTGGTGGAAATCACAAGCGGCATTATCAAAGTTTTTAGAGATATTAGTCTGTTTGACTGAATCGTTTTAATCCGACCCTCAATGACTCAAAGATGAATAGGATATCTGTTTAGAAAGCCATATGGTTTTCTAAGGGTGAGTGGAAATCATTTTACAGTTAGGTTATGAAATGTTTGGGAGTCCCTACTCTAGACTTTTGCTTTTTCTTTTATTTATGTAACGGAAAGCTGTTTTCTTTTCTTCGGTTCCAAAATCGTGTGCAGACTTTCAAAGCTGCGTCGGATGAGCTTGTGATGAATTAGAAAGAAAGAAAAAGGACATCCTCATCTCGTGACCTCCTCATCAGACTGATCTGGTTTTGAATGAAGGTTTATCTGTATAATATATAATTATATACGCCGGGGGGGGGGCTTCTGTTGTAACACTATCTTTATTTGAACGATCGTTTCCTGCTTACTGCGATTCACTGACCGTCCCGTATCATTAGTGATGATGGCGTTTGAGCGTGGATTATTCCTGTAACCCGTGGATTGAACTTTTTCTAGCGTGATAACTAACTTCGCTCTGCGATTACTGGTACATGCGGTAATGATGCTGAAACACAGTGTACTCTGCTGAACCCCTGAGGTACTTTTTTTGTTCTCAAAACAATTGTCAAATTAATACATCTGTCTAACCCAGAGCCAAAATAAATGAAATACAGGAGATTTTATTATAATGTTGTGGCCGTTGTCATTCTTGTGTATCTGTCTAGTTTGAATATTCAGCTCAGTGTTATTTTTTTATTATTATTAACATGTTGAATTCTGGATCGTTCGGGTGTTGATTTAATTATCTATAACAACAGATCTGGTATTAATACTACGGTTTACGCAAAAGAGTTGTGAACAAAAATCACTCAGACGTTTTGCATTACTGAAATACTAATGGTTTTATATTTGTGACCGGTGAAAGAAGTTACAGAAAGAAATTAAGTCTCACTTTTTTATATATATATATATATATATATATATATATATATATATATATATATATATATATATATATATATAAAAAAAACTTTTTAAGTAAAAACATCCAACAAAGGGGTTCAATACAGTCTTTTTCCCCCCATAAACTACTTCTTTTCCCTTCAGATCAACTCATTTAAAAAGCCGAGTTAGGAGTAACTCGATCGGTTGAGGTGCCTAGGCATTTAGAAAGTCCTGAGAATGTAAAAATTGTCTTATACATTTTTCTTTTTAATAAAACAAAAATGTAAAAAAAAAAAAAAAAAAATGACAGGTCTGAAATAAAATTAAAGAAATTTAAAAATATATTTTACACAATGTACAAAATTAGAATAAAATGCCTAGAAAAGGTTCTGCTGGTGGAGTTTGTTAACAGCATGGGGTCAGAGGTAGATTAAACCTCTTAATGCTGTTCACACACACACACACACACAGCAACGTCAATCAGCGGCTCCAGATAATCACCGCTCAAAACTGCTGCGACGATTATTTATCCCGGATAATTATTATATTATTAATAATTGTATCCCGAATAATTCCATAATGAGGAAACTCGTACGGGATCCAGTTTGCACTGAGAGTCTTTTTCCTGATTTGGTGTGTAGTGAAAACATTACATTGGGAACCTAATAAATCTGGTGTGTGTGTGTGTATGTATGCGTCTGTCCGGATCCTATACTCAAAATTACCATGTCCAAAATATTTACAATAGGATATAGATATCCAAAATATAAAAGAAAATGCTGTAAACAGTGAGCATTGGAAGTGGTATTGCTGCTGGCGAGTCCAAGTCTGGGTTTTTGTGTCCAATCTCTGAGCAACTGCAGAGTTGGTCAACAAAATATGATAAGGGAAGAAAAAAAAAAAGTCTGTTTTAAACGGTTG
The DNA here is from genome assembly GCA_023630585.1 of Cranoglanis bouderius. Lineage (NCBI taxonomy): Eukaryota > Metazoa > Chordata > Actinopteri > Siluriformes > Cranoglanididae > Cranoglanis > Cranoglanis bouderius. Next base: position 2,815,007 of record CM042571.1, read on the forward strand.
AGTTTTTGTTGTAGTATCTCCCTGTCCTGTCCGTGTGTGTGGCCTGCTGGGAGCTGCATTTGGACTGGGTCTGGGTCACTGAAACGGGCTGGAGGTTAGCCCACGGGTCCTGAAGCATGGACGCTTTGTAATACTTATCCATATCGTTCGCGCCTCTCTCTCTGCCGTAGGGTGTGGATGTCCGTGGAGAACCCTTCAAGAGACAATTTACTTTGTGTGAAAACAGGACAAAAGAGAAATCTGTTGCGCCTCTGGCACATTATGGTGTTGGAAATTATTAAGCACATTTTATACGGATAATTATTTGAGAGATAGATATAGATAGATATCTTGTAAACCAAAAGCTCTGTAAGAATGAGAGGATAACAACCGGGGGAGAGAAAAAAAAAAAAATCAGAAACTCATGTGAACTCAGTAAATGTGTATGTGGTATATAGAAGATACCCAAATAATTCTACCTTCACAATCCCATGTCAAAAATATATACACAGACTAAAATGTGTGTGGTTGAGAGCAACCAGGCCGGTGATGAGGGAAGGTACAGTTTAGTACCCTTTTCTCGGTGTGAGTGTATACTGGCCTTTGTCAGGCTCTGGGTCTCTACCTGATATCCGCTGTGTGCTCCGGGACTCTGATGAGACCAGTGTCTGAAAGATCTACCGTTCGATCTGCGCGGTGTTTGTCCCGCGGATTTGTCGTTATATATTCCTCTATCCGCGCCTCCATTACCGCTAAACTCTCTGGGCGGGGTGCGTGTCCCCAGAGAGAATCTGTGTCCATACGGCGAGAATCTGTGTCCATACGGCGAGAATCTGTGTCCATGCGGCCCGTTTGGGAAAGCCCCGGGCGGCGAGAGAAACCTGCTACCCCCTGCCCTGTCAAAAGCGGGCGGAGGGGTCCGAAATCCTCCGGCTCTCGGCCCATCTACTGGATACGGAGGTCGGAAATGTGATCGCTGCATTTTGGCTATCGAAATAGCTTAGACTTTTCAGAAAATGTTCTTTATCAGATAGCTTCACAAGTCCGGTAAATATTCACACGCTGTTTTAGGATAGAAGCTGCACGGACCAGGAACAGGAAGTTGAAATTAGCTGATTTATCTGCGACGGTAAATCGCAAATTTCACTACTCAGTGCTCTTTTCTAAAATGTTCTTAAATTAAATTCTGAACTAAATGCTCGTTCAGGAGTCAATTTTAGTATTTAATATACTTCAATTTCCTTCCTAATTTGCCCTTTTCGTCCTTCCGGGTTTGGCGCGGGAAAAAAAGAGTCCGACCTAAACACAGCCCAAGTGCAAATCAGTTCCGCACTACAACCGCCGTAATCCGCTTCGTAAACGTTTTTCCACTTCTTTTCTGCGATTATTTAACTCTTCAAGCGATCCAAGTGGCTCCGAATAATATGACGTTTCCATGCTGTCTTTCGATACGAATTTGTCCTTCAGTCCAGATACCGGTCTTGAACGCACGAACAAAGCAAGTCATCCGCGCAGCTCGCGCTGCAGTCCCGCCGTTTAAAAAGACAACAAGAAAACGCGCAGCATTGTGGGTAATGGAGGCGTTGCTTAAAATTCGGATTGTCCAAATCTGTCATGTAATTGGGAATTTTTTTATTTTATTTTATTGCAAGTGTCTTAAAATAGTAACATGGAATACCCAATAGTTTGAAGGCAGTTGGGAGTAGTTACAGAGTGCAAACACTATTCCTACATTTAGAACATTTTATTTAGAAGCACATATTTAAAAAATAATAATAATACTAATAATAATTTGTGTTTTTGCACTCTCAGGAAAAATGGTACTACACTGTACATTTCCTTATCAGAGAAAGGGTAATTTTTTTTGTTTACCTTTTACCTAGAAACGTGTACTTTATTAGAGCAAGCGTCACTCTCATTACAGATAATTACAGTCCACTTATGCACATTTAAAGGTACTCTATATCCATGATTCCAGGTAAAAGATAAATATTAAAAGGTATAAAAGATGTATGCTTGATGATACCAACCCAGTGACAAAGAAAAGTACAATTTGTTGCTATATTTTTTCTGAGTGTACTTTTATTTTGATTTGTATCCACTTGTAACTTACTTCTGTTATCTGTTTAAAAACCTGCACCAGCAGATTACAGTGTAACTTTCAAACTGTCTGTATTTATTATATTGAACATATGACAGATAAAACCTCTCAAATAAATGCTCTAGAAAAGGTCAGCAGTCAATAAAAACACTTCAATAACAAACAAATTTACCTTCATAAATCTCTACAATCTAACTTTAATATAAATTGAAAACAGTATGATAGCCGATATTTTTGCTTTTAATGTACACAGTAAATAACTAAATGAGAAATGTTTCAGCAGTTAAGAGAACTGAGAACAAGACCCAGTTTCTGTACCACTCAGGAATGTTAACAAGCTCATTAACATCTCATAGGGACAGAGAAAAGAGGGAGGAAACCACACCTATAATCTCTAACCCCAACTCATTCACACCTTAGTGTTTCACTGAAACAAAATGTAATCAGTCAAACTGAATCAGGCCCTGAATTCTGTCCATGGCAAAATACTTACCAGGCTTTTGTAAAAAAAAAAAAAAAATATATATATATATATATATATATATATATATATATATATATATATATATATATATATATATATATATATATATATATATATATATATATATATATAAAGGTACTCTATATCCATGATTTATTAGAGCAAGCCTCACTCTCATTACAGATAATTACAGTCCACTTATGCACATTTAAAGGTAATGTAACCTCATAATAACCTCAAGTCATTCATAATGCTTTACTAAAACACAAAACAGGCTCTTCGTGCAGATTAATGTAATACTACACATTCACCACTAGGGGCCACTGCTGCCTGTTCAGCGTTTCTGACTCTTTTCAGTGAGTCAAATCATTTGATTCAGCTCACCGACGAGAGTCGACTCTCAGTGCTGAATGGTTCTTAGGTGTAAATATTAAAATGATTAAAATGACTACTGCTTAATTTTTCATAGTTTCAATGCTGTCAGTGTCCGTGTGGGTTTCCTCTGGGTTTAACTCTATATTACCTCTAGGTGTGAACTGGTGCTTGTGTGATGCCCTGCAATGAGCCGGCATGTGATGATCCAGGGTGTGTTCCCGCATCTCGCCCACTGTTCCTGGGATAGGCTCCGGATCCACCATGACCTTGACCAGGATAAAACACTTACTTAGGATGAATTAATGAGTGAATGACTACAGTGAATGAATGTGGTCAATGTTCCAGATTACACTACTAAAATCTATGTAACGAAGTTATATTTTACACTGTTGTCGTGACTTCATATGCCGAACCCGGGTTTGAAAACACCGTCCTGACATTCCATGTAGAAATTCCATGTTTAGGTCTTTGGTTTTTCCTAGTTAATGGTTGGAAATTCTGAATTATGAGTTTTACTTGAACACAGCGTAATGAGTCAGTAAATGAGGGACTTGACTCTGAGACTCGCTTCCCAAATCTGATCCCAAAAACTTCAAGTTTTCTGTAATTGGTGTATTTTATCAGAACATCTAGTAGTGTTTCTCTGTCTGTCTCTGTTCCTCGCTCGCTGCTATTCACACTATGCTTTTGTCACTTCTTTTTAATAGAACACAAACCTCCAATGAACCTGAGCCAGTGTCTCGTCAGTAAAATAATGTGTGTGTGTGTGTGTGTGTGTGTGTGTGTGTGTGTGTGTGTGTGTGTGTGTGTGTGTGTGTAGAGACCTGAGTCTGGGTACAGTCATGCTCTAATAAATAATCAGATCTTGTGACCAGGCTTCATGCTTCGCTGCTCTCATGCTATTCACACTCAACGCTGTGGTGTTTCACACTTTCCTCTTTTGGGCAGTTTGAAGTGAGAATTACTCATTCCTCGTTGCAAACACACTTTTATTGATTTCTTAAATTAAAACACGCACGACTGATATTTCACGATATGATGAAGCATTCTGTAAGGAAACATTCACAGCATCGTTGGAAGGAGTCTCCAGTGTGAGCAGCGCTTTGTAGGAGTCAGAGGTAAAGCCAAAGCTGTAACTTTAAGTTTTCAGTCACTAGAAAGCATGAGCACTGACCAGGAAGACTGTTTATAGCTGTGATAACAGAAACTAACTTGTTCCGCAGACAACATTGAATGTAACTATAAATGTATAAAATGCACAACTCATCATTCTTCAGTTATTAAATAAATTAATTGTGATTGCTGGCGAATTCCTGTAGTACAATATCCAATAGTTTGAAGGCAGTTGGGAGTAGTTACAGAGTGCAAACACTATTCCTACCTTTAGAACATTTTATTTAGAAGCACATATTTAAAAATAATAATAATTTGTGTTTTTGCACTCTCAGGAAAAATGGTACTACACTGTACATTTCCTTGTCAGAGAAAGGGTAATTTTTTTACCTTTTACCTAGAAACGTGTACTTTATTAGAGCAAGCGTCACTCTCATTACAGATAATTACAGTCCACTTATGCACATTTAAAGGTACTCTATATCCATGATTCCAGGTAAAAGATAAATATTAAAAGGTATAAAAGATGTATGCTTGATGATACCAACCCAGTGACAAAGAAAAGTACAATTTGTTGCTATATTTTTTCTGAGTGTACTTTTATTTTGATTTGTATCCACTTGTAACTTACTTCTGTTATCTGTTTAAAAACCTGCACCAACAGATTACAGTGTAACTTTCAAACTGTCTGTATTTATTATATTGAACATATGACAGATAAAACCTCTCAAATAAATGCTCTAGAAAAGGTCAGCAGTCAATAAAAACACTTCAATAACAAACAAATTTACCTTCATAAATCTCTACAATCTAACTTTAATATAAATTGAAAACAGTATGATAGCCGATATTTTTGCTTTTAATGTACACAGTAAATAACTAAATGAGAAATGTTTCAGCAGTTAAGAGAACTGAGAACAAGACCCAGTTTCTGTACCACTCAGGAATGTTAACAGCCTCATTAACATCTCATAGGGACAGAGAAAAGAGGGAGGAAACCACACCTATAATCTCTAACCCCAACTCATTCACACCTTAGTGTTTCACTGAAACAAAATGTAATCAGTCAAACTGAATCAGGCCCTGAATTCTGTCCATGGCAAAATACTTACCAGGCTTTTGTAAAAAAAAAAAATAATAATAATAAAAAAATAATAATAATAATAATTATATATAAACAAGACGAATGCTTTACTAAAACACAAAACAGGCTCTTCGTGCAGATTAATGTAATACTACACATTCACCACCAGGGGCCACTGCTGCCTGTTCAGCGTTTCTGACTCTTTTCAGTGAGTCAAATCATTTGATTCAGCTCACCGATGAGAGTCGACTCTTTCGTCTCACAAACGCTTCATTGCTGTTTTTTCTGACCCGGACAAAGTTTTGCTAAATTATAATCAGTAATTGTTGTTCTTTGCCTAAATGCAGTATTTCTCTACCTTGAAATTATCAAAATCACATACAAAAATCGCCTTCATATTATTAGCATGGATGCTAGTTAACCACATGTTTCTAATTCAGTTCTAAACTCAACTCTTAATTATTTGAGAGCAAAATATGGCCAAGAAACCTCATGAAAATGAAACTGTTTTATGAGATTTATTAACGCATACTGTATATCGATGTTTAAAAACTGTTTTAAATCAAATAAATAGTTACCAAGGCTACACAATTGTGGAATCACCCATTTACCGTTTACTGTTTACTTTAGAGTCGCCAATCCACCTACTGCTGTTTTGGGGAGGTTGGAGGAAACTGGAGAACATGGAGAAAGCCCACACAGACATGATAAGAACAAGTTAAACTCCATACAGACAGAAACGTGAGGCCATGATAGAACTCCAGACCCTGGAGCTTTGAGTTTTATATACTGTATGTGTACCTTTTTTTATACTGTGAATAATGACTTTTGGTATTCTCAAAGCCGCAACCTATTCATTACATAATGCATTATTTGGGAATTTTTGCTCTAAGAGGAAAACATACAATCCACATGAATTCCCATCACAATAATCCAAATCTACCGTATCTAGTACTGAATACCCATGATGACCCGTGTTTGATTTGTTTTTATGTAAATCCCCACACCAAAAAAAAAAACTGCTCTAATCTCACAGCAATGTGAGCAACTCTCTCTCCAAGTGACCCAATTAAATTTCGTTCTTACTCATATGAGGTTCAGCAGTTCTCATTAACAGAGAACGGCTTAATTACGACCGTGACCGACACCACAAAGGCACGGCTAAAGTAAGTACACCCAAAAACAAAGCCCCGACACAGTTGAGCCTGGATTTGTGCTTCGTCATGGCCTTGTTGTGGATGTGACACAGGGTTTATGGGACAAAAAAAAAATAGGAGTAAAGTCACGGACTGATTGTCTGACCAATGGACAGCACGGACAAGCTATACTCTCCCATCGATGTTCCAGACAGTGACCTCTTTCCTGTTTCCCTTGGTTTTCAGACAACCAGGATTTGCCAAACACAAGAAAGACACCCAATACACTTTCACTCCAAAAACTCCCGGTTGGGTTGAGATTTAGGGAGTCTGAAGGTCATAGCATATGATTTACATCATTTCCATCCTCATCAAACCATTCAGTGAGATCTTGTGTCCAGTGGATGAAGTGTGGGGTCATCCTAGAAGAGACCACACCCATCAGGATGGAAATGCTTCATCATAGGGTAAAGGTGATTAGTCAGAAGTTCAGCCAAAGCATGCCTCCCTAAGCATAACAGAGCTACTTAATTTGTTCTTACGGTTTGTTCTAAGCTGTCAGTTCAGTGCTGAATGGTTCTTAGGTGTAAATATTAAAATGACTACTGCTTAATTTTTCATAGTTTCAATGCTGTCAGTGTCCGTGTGGGTTTCCTCTGGGTTTAACTCTATATTGCCTCTAGGTGTGAACTGGTGCTTGTGTGATGCCCTGCAATGAGCCGGCATGTGATGATCCAGGGTGTATTCCCGCATCTCGCCCACTGTTCCTGGGATAGGCTCCGGATCCACCATGACCTTGACCAGGATAAAACACTTACTTAGGATGAATTAATGAGTGAATGACTACAGTGAATGAATGTGGTCAATGTTCCAGATTACACTACTAAAATCTATGTAACGAAGTTATATTTTACACTGTTGTCGTGACTTCATATGCCGAACCCGGGTTTGAAAACACCGTCCTGACATTCCATGTAGAAATTCCATGTTTAGGTCTTTGGTTTTTCCTAGTTAAAGGTTGGAAATTCTGAATTATGAGTTTTACTTGAACACAGCGTAATGAGTCAGTAAATGAGGGACTTGACTCTGAGACTCGCTTCCCAAATCTGATCCCAAAAACTTCAAGTTTTCTGTAATTGGTGTATTTTATCAGAACATCTAGTAGTGTTTCTCTGTCTGTCTCTGTTCCTCGCTCGCTGCTATTCACACTATGCTTTTGTCACTTCTTTTTAATAGAACACAAACCTCCAATGAACCTGAGCCAGTGTCTCGTCAGTATAATAATGTGTGTGTGTGTGTGTGTGTGTGTGTGTGTGTGTGTGTGTGTGTAGAGACCTGAGTCTGGGTACAGTCATGCTCTAATAAATAATCAGATCTTGTGACCAGGCTTCATGCTTCGCTGCTCTCATGCTATTCACACTCAACGCTGTGGTGTTTCACACTTTCCTCTTTTGGGCAGTTTGAAGTGAGAATTACTCATTCCTCGTTGCAAACACACTTTTATTGATTTCTTAAATTAAAACACGCACGACTGATATTTCACGATATGATGAAGCATTCATAGAAGGAAAACATTCATAGAATCGTTGGAAGGAGTCTCCAGTGTGAGCAGCGCTTTGTAGGAGTCAGAGGTAAAGCCAAAGCTGTAACTTTAAGTTTTCAGTCACTAGAAAGCATGAGCACTGACCAGGAAGACTGTTTATAGCTGTGATAACAGAAACTAACTTGTTCCGCAGACAACATTGAATGTAACTATAAATGTATAAAATGCACAACTCATCATTCTTCAGTTATTAAATAAATTAATTGTGATTGCTGGCGAATTCCTGTAGTATAAGTGCAATAAAACACTCAAAGCATGCTGATATATGAAAATAATGAACTTCAGGATGATAACAGTAATTCTGCTTCATCAAACCACTCCATCATTAGTTATTTTCCTATAACAGAACACCGCCAAGTGTATTATTCCTTACTTAACGCTTAATTATTGTGCAGTCATTCAGTAATTATATCATCAAGGACACCAAAGGCTCTGTGCTGAAATTCTCAAGCTGTGCAGAGAAAAGTGATTAAGGAAACTTCGCTTTCACTCCCTTAATGCTCCAAAGGTGTGTATCTCTTCTCCATATGTCTGGCACAGTGAAGAACCATCTGTTTGGGGATCAGACGCAGGAATGTCCTAATCTCATTTTAACGAAATATTCATCTTAATCGGACAGATGTAGACGACAATCCGACCGAGGGCTTCAGGTGTTTGTCTGGCACACCTCGTCCTGAGACAGTTCCCTGATGGACAAGATGGACGGAAAGTGAGTTGATGGATACAGCTATTATGCAAAACCACTCACGTACGTGTGAAGCAAACGTGGGACAGCTCTGGATTTAAATCCTCTCAAGGTGCTAAATATTTCTCCTCCACGCATCATTTAGCCAAGCCGAGGAGGAAGTCGAACGTTCACACTTCAGCCGACGTTGAACTACAGCTCTATTGCGATTCAGATCGCCGCCTGGGGAACGTACAGACTTAGAGCTTTTTTCACGGTGGAAAAGGAAAGCAGAAAACTGACCGTGCGATCCAAATGACCTTAAAGATGAGTCGGTTAAACTTGGTTCAACTCTTCAACTCAGGAAAACAGTACAGCATGTCATAACATGAATATTCATCTTCGGTCTGCCTTATCAATGAACTTTTCTGAAGATTTCTGCTTTTATAGGTCACGGTGTAAAGCTACACAACACAGAAACATATAAAAATCATTGTAGCTTTGTACTGCACATTCAGTTCTGACATCAATACAGTTTGTATGTGTTGGACTAAATGTTTTAAGTAAGGAATAAATCACTCCATGTCATGCTATTACAGGAAACTAATCAACCATTGGGTGGTGTGATGAGGCGGTGACCTTAACCACCCCAAAGTTGATTATTCTCTCAAAGTATTATATTCTTCTTGAAAACAGAATTTTCTGTTTAGGTTGTTAGCATAGTAACAATAACATATTATAACTGCTGTAACAGAAAATGTGTCAACAGTTTCTGACCAATCAGAATCCAGAATTCAACAGCACTGTGGTATAAGTCACTACCAGTTATTGTTTCGGGTCTCTCGTTTTTAAGGATACGTAGTCAACGGATATTTAAACCTCAAATGCCTGTCTCACCTCAAAGTATTAGGAAAGAATTCGAATAACAGACAAATAAAGACATCACAATCTCTTAAACACGTAAACAGAATAATAAAACAAAGAAATGTATGTGTGTGCAAGACAAATAGATGTATCTATTGAATTTGACACATCGTTTGTCTTCAGTGTACGCACTAAGGGACAAGGTTTTGCCAAAAAAAAAAAAAAAAAGTGAAAAAATATTAATATAACAAGCATTTTTGGTTCTTAATATGACTGTCATTCTTTCATATAATTATAGTCCATAATAACTCACTGGTATTATATTATTCCCAACATTTCATCTCTTTTCGCCCGTCAACCAACAGCAGCTCATATTTTAGTTAATCACATGCTGATGACAACAAAACAAAGGGCACTCTGTGTTTTACACACAGAAAACTCTGTGGGTTTGTAATTGTTTTTTATTGCTCTTGAGTAAGTCGGGCGCTTTTGCACGGTGCACGTGGACGGATGATTAATGCGTCGGTGCACTAAAATACGAAAAGGCCTTTCCAAAAATAAACCTCATTCTTGCTTAAAACAGAGGAAAAGCAGATTTTGTAACCCTTTATGTTCTCAGAACCTACCGGCTGGTCAGAATTACACTCCTCACGCTAGTAACTACTTGCATACATGTCCTATGGTTCCCTTTAAAGCCAATCAAACATTCCAATTGAAAATGCAAAACCAGGAGCTGTTATAGTGCACCAGACATGAAGTTTGACACTCTTCTATACGGAAGAATAGAGATCTAATAATTAATTCATTCATTATTAACCAGTAAGTGCTTTACCCTGGTCAGGTTCGTACATTTATGTACATCTGGGGGAATAAAAGCGGCGTCCACTAGACCGCATGTCAGAGCCAAAACATCCCCGTCCATCAGGTTTCCATACAGAATTGTAAAATGTTCAGTAATTTCATGCACAGAAATGTCGAGAAGCGTAAAAGGTTCCACTGTTGTCATGATTGTTGTCATGAGCCAAAATGTCTCGTCAAAAACTACAACTTTACTTTTGAAAGTATTTGCTAATCTGCATGGGCCAGAAGACTGGTCCACGAAACAGAACTTTGAAGGATATATGAGAGGTTTTTAAAATTCACACAATAATAATAAGTAATAGGAAAGCCGGCTCATGGTAGTACACAATAACTGTCTAGAATCGTACATAAATATGCGATTTAAGACACAGTGCTAGTTTGTTTAATCAGTTGTGAACACTGGTGCTATACTGCCCCCACTGTTTACTTTGGGATTACACCACACAGACGTTTAGCGTTTCTGTCGACGTACCCAAGCGTAAAGCGTACGTACAGCAGCTATCTTGTGTATGCTGTATACTTATGGCGCATTCAACTAAAAATCAGACTAGGAAAAAAGCAATGAAAACTCCCTCAAATTCCTGCTCGCAAAGTCAGGAAGGTCTCCTCAACTCCGAGTTGCATCCGTCAAACCAAAATGGCTGCTCACAGGATCAACGGTAAACAAAGTTCAAACACTTCTTACGTTTTCGTTACGAGTTGTATATGACGTAATATCGTAAATGACAAGTTTCCAGTTAAATCGAACCCAGCGTTTTTCTTGACTGTGAAGGTTTCAATCATCCAGATCAAAAAGGTCAAACCGATCTCTCATCTGAGAAGGTTCATCAGTTCTTCAAGCTCCAAAACAATTTTTTTATAGCATAAATCTAGCTATTAGTCTTAAATCAAACATTATAACCACCACTGTGTAGAATTTGCACTTTAAAAGCTCTTGATGCCTTTGAGTTGGAAAAGATTAGCATGTTATTTAAGGGTTGGAACTAAACACAGGAAGGTGGATCTCCAGGAACCCAGTTCAGCACCTCTCCTGTAACATCTGGAATCACTCCAGTCCTTATCTAACTCTGATCTGATGACTTGTCCAATGTGGATCACAATAATACAATCTGTGTGAAACATTCGAGATAATACTTGATTATGCAAAGGTTTCCTTCTCCTTCCTCCATTTCCAAAGCAGCATCAGTGTCCTGGACGTAATCTTCATGTCGTATTAGACAGGGTGGAGATTACGTCAGCTTCACAGACTCTAAGCTTATCCTGTATGTACATTTTCACCCTCCTCATTACCCGCTCCGTCAGCACGAGGCTGTTTCTGTTGGACGGTAATTAGAGGGGTTTTGTCGAGTACATGACAGAAACACACCTCTTGTGGAAGCTTATACTCACACACACCCTGTTTACCTTGGACACGTCTTGTGGGAGTTATCTGACAGACCAACGGGGCGTCCACTTTTCCTGCATCGGTACTGACACGAGTGTGCAAAAGGGGCATGAGAAACACATCAGCAACAGAATATGACCCATAATGCTTTGCACAACTGAATACAACATATAAATGATGGATACATACTTAGTAATACTGTTGGTACCCCAATGTATTTGTAATAGTTATCACAGATACAAGCTAAAAATACTGAAGCTCTGCTGTATGTCAAAAAACAGGATGATGAAGTAATGGAAGACAGACAAGGTTCGTTTGCTGCTTCAGGAGCTCTGCAGTAACGTTCTTTAATAAGGTCTAACCTGCAACTGTAAATGTTTTCCCAGAACAGCAGACGATTGACAGTATCAAACTGGGAAACATATTTAAACTATACTGCTTATTTCTATTGGTGTAAAAAATGACTGAATTTTAATTACAGTGTAACCAAAGATTTTCCCGAATGTTTTTACTAGTGCGTAGTGATGTGTTTTATTTTTTAAGTTGAATGTGTCATGCAGGAAAAGCCTTTGTACTCTTTGTTAACATTTCCTGCCTGATTTTGCTTTTAGGAGTATAAATATGAAGAACAGGTACACAGATTCATAATTAAATTTGAGTACGCGTTCACACTCGGGTGCTGACTGAAGTGCCGCTTTTGCTCACTGTAACCATAACAATGCTCTTACCAAATGTCCTAGCTAGTATCAGCTAACTAGCCTAGCTTGCACATTAGATTCGATTTATTATTATCATCAGCAATGCAGATGAAACAAAGACTGGCATAACTAGTCTTTACGCCCAAAAGGAGGTTGCTTGCTTTCACTGTAGCTTCGAAGGCAGAAAATCAGGAGAATTTGAGCTGCTTGTTTCACGAATATATACAACCACAGATAAAGTGGGACGTCACATCAGGTATACACATCCTTAATTTGAGTAACATTGCAATGTTCAAATATTGGCAATGAAATATATTTGATTCAATATGTCATAAATCTCCTCATATTTGCTCAGTAACAAGACTCTTCTTCATCTTCCAACCAAGAATTTGTCCTCCGTTTTGTTTTTACTCGCTTAGCACCTCAACTTGCAACCTGATTGGTTGAGAGATTAAAAAAAAAAAAAAAAGCTCTTCACGTTGCTTTATGCCTTATGTAGGATTACATGTAAAATGTGCACTGGTGTCTTAGTGTCTTAGAGGTTTTCATTGGGATAATCACACTCTATCACTTTTCTGCATTTTCCCACTTGTATCTGTTTAGACTTTTTGGACGATGGACTTCACAGACAGAAATACAGTCTCCTCTTGTTTATTATCAAGCTGCATAAGAAGATCCCTGAAGTTCAGATGATTAATGGGGAGACTAATCAGCACAAGAGCAGGGAGCACAACATCCCCAAAACATCCACTTTTCCAATTTTCCTTGATTTGCTGCGGCAGTTTGATTCAGTTTGACCGTGAGTGCAACCTGACCTCATGAAGAACTCACAGTGATTGTAATGAGCGATGGCAGTTTTATTGGCTGTTCTACACATGAAGCCCTAGGAGATGACTCTGACATGCTGTCCTCAACCATTTGTAACTATTTAAAAACAATTTGCTCGTACAATTTGTTTCCTCACGCAGCAGTTGTAAGGTCATTCAGTGGGAAGACAGGAATTGTAATGGAAAATGGGCCGGTGAACATTCCAGCTGTACTGATGCAAAAATAAAAAGAAGTGTCAAACAAATGTCATGTGAAGAAAAGTAGTCGGATAGTAACGAGAGAGTGAGGCAGTAAGGAGAGGAAAAATAAGAGGAAAAAGTCACACTGTTAAATGGCTTGAGGTAAATTGAATGGGATAAAGTTTGGGTTATAAGAACATAAATAATATATCTTATTAATTATAACAATTTAAGTCCCTAAAGATATTGCTCAGAGAATATAGCTCAAATTTATGTATGTTATAAATAGTTATAGTATTTAGTACTTATTTAGTAAGGGAGAAATCATGAAGGGATGGTCATTACCACCCCAAAGATTGTTATTTTCCTAACAGCACTTCCTGAAGTGTTTTATTCCTCTTACACCACGGTAATTTGCCAACGATGAAATTTTTTTATTAATAAAATAATGACCGGCCGTACTAAAGACTTTCTCATAGCACAAAACATACATTTACAGCTTTACCTCTGGCTGTCACAAAGCGCTGACACTGGAGACTCCTTCCAAAAATGTTTAATAAACCTCTCCGTACAGAAAACTTCACCAAATCAATGATTACACATTTTTCTTTATTAAATGACAGGCATTATGAATTTATTTAGTATTAGACTAAATTATGTACAAGTACATATGAATGAGCTGCTACTATTGAAACAATAACGGATTAGAACAAGCGCATTAATATCAGAGCTGCTGTTATAGAAAATGTATCAACACCTTCTGACCAATCATATTCAAGAACTCAGAAGTGCTGAGGTATAATTAATTGTAAATGTATTATTGCAGTTTTATTACTACAGTAATTATAACAGTTATATGTATACAGTTATTTTATAGTTATAGAGATAGATACATTTTATAGTTATAGAGATACATAGAGATACATTGGAGTCAGAGGCGGATAAAAGTACAGATACGGTTTAATCGGTGCAATCCAAAACACACACAAGGTACATGAACAAGAACAACAAGAACTAGGTAAACACTGGGACACAAGAACATGACATGAGCAAGACAAACGCAAGACAAAGAGTGCTACCAGAGACAGAACATAAATACAGGTGCTCATTTGATACATTACATAAACATGACTCAGGTGCACATGATATCGTGAGGTGCAGGGGATGATGGGTAACTTAGTCCTGACAGCTATAATTATGTTATGATTTTATTAGTAATAAACAAAAATACTTTGTCCGGGATGCGTTTACTGTATATTCTAAAACCTAAAATGTAATTTAGGAATCATTCTAGTAATTATAGTAATTTGTCTTATATACCTAGATAGGACAATAGAGCATTTATATTATAAATCCTAACTAGCTATACCATTATATACTGTGACTGAGAGTCAGAGTTGCATTTATATTTTAAAGTCTGTAGTTTAGTAATCATTTTAAATACAGTACTACAGTTACAATACATTATTTATAACTATAATTTAACTGTATATTATAGTCATTGAGAAGTTGCACTTTCTCTGAGCATTTTGTCTCATTCGAGTTCCTGAATCGGCCGTCCTGCTTATATAAACCTCTATAAATACACACAATCAAGTGCTTCCATGCAAAGCCACACACAAATCTGTAGACTCATTCACACACACACACACACACACACACACACACACACACACACACACACACACACACACACACACACAAACACAAAAACAGCAATTAAAGAAAGAATTTAGAGCACAACAATAAAGTCTGGGCCGCTCAGACCGTTCCAGCTCTAATTGACCGAGTCATAACGTCCCAATTCTGCCACATCTCCACTGTGAGAGCACGGGTCAGAGTGTGTGAACCCAGATTTTCCCCACCGGCTGCTCCTTTGTTTCTATATTCAAAGGCTAAGCGTTCACTTTTTTATATCTCACAGTGGATAAAATAAAACAAACCCAGAAGCAAGGCAAGTCACCAACTGACACACAAGTGATGCTGCACAGAAGACAACATGGATCTTCAGACCCTAGACCCTTCACCGTATCTGCTTCTCCTCAGTTCTCACCATTATCCTGCCTATTTATACCATACGTACAGGAAGCAGGCCAGTGGTGGGAATGAAGGGGTAAATGAGGGTCGTCTGAGTTAGAGCGCTTCCATTTTGGGAGCTTTCCTTTCAAAGGAAGATCGATGAAGAACAAAGAGCATGCGCTCAGAAGAGGGAAGTTTAGGAGAGAGAGGTAACTGGTACTGATACTGTTACTGGTAACTGAGTAACTGTTCTTAGGTTCCTTTTGTTCATCATTTGCTGTAAGGAAATGTTTGTTTAACATTGATGGAAGGAGTCTCCAGTGTCAGTGGAAAACTTCAGGACTTTGTGTTGTTGGTGTTGGCAAATTAATGTGGTATAAGAGGAATAAAACACTGTGCTGTTATACGGGGGAAAAATCAACTTTGGGGTGGTAAAAGTATCTCCACTTTATTTTCCTGTAATAATTTTATTCCTTAGCAGTATTATTATTATTATTATTATTATTATTATTATTATTATTATTGACTCCTTATGTCAGTGCTCCGATATTCTGATTTTATTCTGACTTTTAATTCTTCTATCAAAAAGTAAATCTAGTCTACTCGATATGAGATGTTTTATATGTTCAACATTTCGATGTTCCTATGTTGCATTTATCTGGCTTATTTCTAGTCATTTTAATACTACAAGTATTAATATTCGCCCCAACCATAACCTTAAACTTACCTCTACACTAAGCCCAACTTCACCACCAGCTGTTATCCAGAGCAAGACGTTTATCCTGAAAGTATGAACCTGCAGTAAATCTAAAGAGAACTTTCCAAATGTAGCAGAACCCACATATACAGCCGTGTTCTTATATTAAACCAGATCTCTGCCTGTCCCATGATGGTTATAATGTCAAGTTTTCCTTTTTAGCGTTTCTATGGATGAGGACTTTTGAACAACACAAGACCTTTTGTAGAGGAACCACACGAAAACGTATCCAAGCTGCCGTACCTGCACCTTTGAACCAGAGAAGTCAGGAAGAGAGCCAGAGACGGAGATTTATAGATCTGGCCATGAAGCCATGGGAACTGCTTTTGTTCTTATCCTCGTCTCGCAGGTGTGGGATCTGTGAGGGGAAAAATGAGGCAAGGATAAGAACACCCAACATTAGTGCACATTATCCAGTACGGTTCAAAAGTCCAATATTAAACAAATGCTTTTGTCAAATGTTTCTCAGTCGAGAATAAATCTATTTGTGCTGATATGAATCTAGAAAGTTTGACTGAAAGTAGTAAGGATGTATATATTTATCCCAAATATAGTCAAGTTTGGTATCTGGAGAGCAATACTATCCAGGTAACTAGTTAACTAATGCTAGTTAACTAGATAACCAGCTCTCAATATGTTATTACATTACGTTAGCTACCAAT
The DNA here is from genome assembly GCA_023630585.1 of Cranoglanis bouderius. Classification (NCBI taxonomy): domain Eukaryota; kingdom Metazoa; phylum Chordata; class Actinopteri; order Siluriformes; family Cranoglanididae; genus Cranoglanis; species Cranoglanis bouderius. The sequence continues at coordinate 2,831,798 of CM042571.1, forward strand.
TAGATACCCAACCAAAACACGGGACTGGAGCTTTTACTTGCCTGACTTGACCACCCTGATATTCAGTAATGACAGTGAAATTTTAGTTAGTGGAAGGGTGTAATTATGAAAAAGAGGAGTATAAATCTTCAGGAAAGCTGGATGATGGGTGGGAATCAGCAGATGATCATCCAAACTGGGGAAAATGGAGAAATAAAATTTTAGAAAATGCTAAACAAAATGGGGTCCTTTACATTGCATTTCATTATAATGCCTGTACCATTTTCCAGGAAGATTTTCATTTAATAACGGTGGAAAACTTCCATTTTGTGTATGGTTATGTCACTAATTTGTGACGGTTCTGTAGCATTCAAACGTTTTACTTGAGAATACATTAGGTTCCCTAGCTTTCTCAGTCACATTGGAAAAAAATAAAGCTTTCCAGAAAGTTCCACAGGGCGTCTGGTCGAGACCGATTTTGAACTTGAGTGATGTAGCTGAGGTTAAGGAACTGTAGAGGTTCAGTAGTTGATTAAATTTATGTTCTGCAAATTGCTCTATGTTGATATATTTTGCAGACCATTCCCACTTTCAGTTTAAATCTGAAAACAGATAGAGACAATAACGTTACGTTACATGAATGTTACAGTTCTGTACACGGAACAGGGGGTTGAGAGTGAAAAAGAAAATCGTGGATAACTTTATAGACTGTATTTAAGAAGAAGAAAAAAACATTTTCACGCATCATATCCTCCTTAACCATTTCGTTTGTTGTCCAGATGAAAGCGAGTGACTCAGCGAGGCTCAGAACTGGGCTGGAACACTTCCTGTATGGGTTTTTCTTTCTTCCTTTCTTCATGTTCTCTGTGGAGGGGATTTGGTTTTCCAAGACTCTGGGTTTGGCTTTAGTGAGGAAGTAGAAATCCCCCTCTCACATCCTTACATCCTGTCAGCTCTGACTTTTTCATCATGACCACTTCACTGGCACTGACGGCATTTATTATTTTACAAAAAAGTTGACGGTTCTAGCAGTGTAACAAGGTAGTGGAGTGGCTAATACGCTGCGGTGATGACTGGTTTGTGTTCCTCAGAGGGTGATCCGTGGAAACGATGGCAAGGCTGAGGGTGTAGCTGGGGCACAACTTCTCCCACATTATCCCAAAGTAATGAAAGAAATACAAAATGTACAAAATTCTTAAAAGAATAATATTTTTTGCCCAAATTATCGACATTTCCATTCTGAAATGTGGATGGAATAAAAAAACAACAGCCTTTTAATGGTCTACAGATATTCCATCCTGTAGTAGTAGTAATAACTCAGCAGTAATTTGGTGTGTGTGCTTGATTTTCGGCAGATGTTTTGGATATGACAAGGCCTCAAACATCGTCCAGCTGCCTTTGGTGAAGCTGCAGGCGTCTTGGATCAGATGTGTGTATGTCATATTCCAGACAGGCACACACACAGTTTATTCCACTGAAGGATCAGACGATGTTTTCCGTCCTCCCGGTGCTTGGCCCGCACACTTTGGATTTAATAACCTCTCTAATCCAGAACCACGAACTGTTTTTAGTTCAGCAGTTATGATAAATTAAAAACATTTGTCACATTATGTATCCAAAACCAGTATTGTTCAATAAGTGAGGAATGAAACATGACAGGGTCGCTGTTCAACAATGTAAAATAATCAACAATGGGGGTGATGTGAAGGAAGCAGAGTTACTGTTACCACCCTGAAGTTGATTATTTTACCATAACAGGACATTCTGAAGTGTTTTATTCCTCACAGCAGTTTGGCAAGGATTTCATTTTTAATAAAAGTATGACACACTTTTTATCCATTTATAGTTACATGAAACAAGTTATTCGACAAGTTATTATTACAAAGCACTGACAATGGAGACTCCTTCCATACATACGTTTTTTTTTTAAAAATATTTGGTTATGTGAATGCGTGACTAAAGGAGAATTTTCACACAAGGTAAATGTTGCCAGGTCTTTCAGAATGTATCCATCTTTAGTTACTCATTTCTAATATGATTTTGTTAGGGAAATATTTTTCTTAACCACAGCGATAGCTACATCAGTTGCGGAGTTTCGGCTGATATTTAGTTGCCTAACAGGCAGAAATATGAATCCAAAGAGACTGAACATCAAAGCGTCACAATCAGTGGGGTCCAAACGTCTGAAAGCACTAATCAGTCCGTACAGGATTTCTTTTTTGAGAGGTTTTTTTTGTGATTGTTGTGGCCAAAAATATTTTTTGTGCATTTTTTGTGGAAAACTACTTGAATTGGCAAAATTGCAATTGTGCAAAATTGTTTCGCACGGTCTTTCACAGTGATGTTTGTTGGTGAATGAGACCTTTTAGCTGTACTCATGTTCGACGCACGTGGATCGAAGAGGGCTTTGGCTGAATGCGTGTTGCGATGATGTCACATGACGCATCTTTGCCCAAATCTGTGGAAAATCTGCAGTAATTTTGAAAAATTGCAAGCTCCTCTGAATATTGTGGAGTTTGCTTGATTTTGCGTACATTTCTGTGATCACAAAATCCTGGAGGGTCTGAAAAAATGCCTGTATTTTGCATTCTTTTGTGTTTAATACACAATGCTTCATTAGAAATGATATTATCAGCAACAATTTGGGATATCTGTAAATTTGAGCATTTGGCATATCTGGGTATTGCTTTAATTATAGCGTGCACTCGAGCTGGCGTGGACTCAACGGGTTTGTGTAAAGCCTGACAATCCATGTTAGACCAAATACATTAGAGTGTGGACTCAAGGAAAATTGTATCTTTTGTACAAAGGAGTTAACGGTGTCAATGTGACAAACTTGCTTGAATGTAAATAATGACAGCGAAATAGTGCAGAATCTTGAATCTAGTATATTAAATATTCAATATACTGAACATTCCCATTCTTGGTTTGAAAGTTTTAAAAATTCTAAAACATTCTGTTTATTTCCAGGTTTTAAGAAAATTCCCAGCTTTAGTGAGAAAGAAACTTTCAATGTGGTCTCCGAAATTTGGACTGAACTGTTTATCACAGCCAAATGTTTTGACCAGCATTGATTGCGATTCTCTAAATACTGACCAAACTGTTGAATATCTTTTTGGTAAATGATTAAATAAAAAACCCTAAACCCCTGAATCCCTACAGTCACCACCGTCTTCATCATCATCATCCTCAGCAGCACCACGTGAGAAAGACATCTTAGAAACTAAACAAATAAAGCTGCATCATTGACATTCCAAATGGACCTGTAATTTCCTGTCAAGCAGGAAACAGATCACACACCTGAGTCCTTCGATGGCAGATATCTTCGCTCTCATGACAGCTGCACTGCTAGGTCTGGTGTTTTCTCTCCTCTATGACTCCCTGTAGTACTTTATTTTTAGTGATCTTTCAGATTAAGGATGAAACCGAACTCACAGATGGTGTTACAGTACACTCCTGATTGCTTTCAGCTTTTCTCTTCTTTATCCAGCTCCACGCTTGATAAAAAAAAAATACGGTATATCCAAAACACTAGGGTTTGAAAGTTTATATTTAAGTGCGTCACAAAGTTGCTAATAACCATTGCAGCATATCCACTGCCTGGTTAAAACCCTGTTAGCTAAATAGGTTAATAAACCTTTGTACAAGATAGCACTCATCATGAATCGACCACGAACAATTAGTAAGGAATAAAACACGACACGATGTGCTGTGACAGAAAAATAATCAATGACAGGATGGAAAAGTTGATTATATTTAGATAGTTATATTTAATTCCGTGGAACGTCCATGATTTTACGTGATAACGTTTTTAACGAGATAACAAATCTCATGATATTAGCAAGTTCGCTTGGTTTAGTACTGGTCTGGTAAAAGAATGGTTAAAAAAAAGTCCATATGTATATGTAATCCAAAATGTGTATTTAGCTAATTAAAAGTTTAGCATTAGTTTAATGTTAGTTTAATGTTTAATAAAGTTACAGACATGTGAGCTGATTTTCTTCTCCCCTGAGATAAATATGAAAACTTTCGTATTATTCTGTAGTATACCACGAGATTGATCTTCGTCTTAGTAAAAATGAAAATTCACTGTCAAATCTGAAGTATGTTGAGGTAAGTTTAGCTATATACAGTAAGTAAATTGGTTAGTTTAATTAACTAGCTAGCTAAGTTGTGCAAATTAGCTCATTAAAATAGCTAGCTAGTTAAGTTTTGTAAATTAGCTTGATAAATTAGTTAGTTAGAAAAGCTTTGTAAATACAGTGCCCTCCACTAATATCGGCACCCTCGGTAAATATGAGCAAAGAAGGCTGTGAAAATTTGTCTTTATTGTTTAACCTTTGGACCTTTCGTTAAAAAACTCACAAAAATACTCTGCTCTCATGGATATCAAACAATCGCAAACACAGCACAGGTTTATCAAACAATCTATATCTTTGTTAAATATAGGTGTGCAACAATTATTGGCACCCCAATGAATTCATATGAGAAAAAATATATTTGAAGTATATTCCCACTGATTTATATTTTGTTAGTACACCTGGATGACTAGGAACAGGAAATTGTTCAACCATGACGTCCTGTTTCACAGGGGTATAAATATGAGGTAACACATAGGCCAAATTCCCTTAGTCATTCATAACAATGGGTGAGACCAAGGAATATAGCTTTGATGTGCAGCAAAAGGTTGTTGAGCTTCACAAAATGGGAAGTGGCTATAAGAAAATAGCACAAGCATTGAAAATGCCCATTTCCACCATCAGGGCATTAATTAAGAAGTTCCAGTCAACTGGAAATGTTATGAATCAACCTGGAATTGGACGTGTAGCTATATTGTCTCAACGCACTGTGAAGAGGATGGTTCAAGTGGCAAAAAATCTCCAAGGATCACAGCTGGAGAACTGCAGAAGTTAGTTGTGTCTTGGGGTCAGAAAGTCTCCAAAACTACAATACGAAGTCACCTACATCACCACAAGTTGTTTGGAAGGGTTTCAAGAAAAAAAGCCTCTACTCTCATACAAAAACAAATTCAAGCGTCTTCATTTTGCCAGACACTACTGAAACTTCAAATGGGATCGGGTTCTATGGTCAGATGAAATCCAAATAGAGCTTTTTGGCAATAAACACCAGAGGTGGTTTTGGCACACAGAGAGGTAGCCATATGGAAAAGTACCTCATGCCCACAGTTTAATATGGTAGTGGCTCTTTAATATTTTGGGGCTGTATTTCTGCCAGAGGACCTTGATATTCAAAAATATTCAACAGATATTAAATGAAAACCTGACTGCCTCTGCCAGAAAGCTTCAAATGGGCCGTGGTCGGATCTTCCAGCAGGACAATGATCCAAAACATACATCAAAATCAACACAAAAATGGTTTACTGACCACAAAATCAAGGTCCTGCCATGGCCATCCCAGTCCCCTGACTTGAAACCCATAGAAAACCTTTGGGGTGAACTGAAGAGGAGAGTCCACCAGCGTTTGAAGGATCTGGAGAGATTCTGTATGGAGGAATGGTCTCAGATCCCTTGTCATGTATTCTCCAACCTCATCAGGCTTTATAGGAGAAGACTCAGAGCTGTTATCTTGGCAAAGGGAGGTAGCACAAAGTATTGACTAAAAGGGTGCCAATAATTGTTGCACACCTATATTTAACAAAGATTTTTTTTTTTGCATAAACCTGTGTAGAGCAGAGTATTTTTGTGATTTTATTTATTTATTTATTTTTAACAAAAGATCAAAAGCTTAAACAATAAAGACAAATTTTCTCAGCCTTCTTTGCTCATATTTACCAAGGGGGCCAATATTAGTGGAGGGCAGTGTAAGCTTGTTAATTTTGTTATTTACATTTTGTAAATTATCTAGATTGATATGTTTTGCAAATGAACTCATTAAATTATATAGATAGTACCGTTTGTTACTACCTTATAACCTTTCCAAAAAGGTTATTAAACATTAGAGAACACCAACACAAATTCTAACTATCTGAGTTAGCATAATATTTTCCATATGACTGAATTTCTTAGCCAACTAGGTAGTCAGGGTTTGGCATGATGTATTTGTGGTCAGGTCTTTCATCTTTTATTTATTTATTTTTTTTATGTTTAAATGTAGATACTTTTAGGTAATTTCTGCCTCCATATTCTTACTTTTCCTCCATGTTCCTACTAAGAGTTTGACACAGTACCCAAACTTTTACTTTTTAGTTACAGTTTCTCTGTCCATCCCTGGTATTATATGATAAAACTCCAAAAACAAAACAATACTCAATACACACGATTCTCATTTAGCTTTGGATTCAGATTAAATACCGTCTTACCATCCTGATAAAAGCTTAAACCTTAAAACCAGTGCTTTATTTTAACCACAAGATGGCATTCTTATTTTTTTTAAAAAAACAAAAAACACCCAGATGCTTCATTTCCAACATAAACCACGTTTTCTACAGTGATATACTGGAAAATATTTTGTTGTCGGAAAGTTCAGCGGCCGTTGATGCTCACCCGTTGTCATGAACGCCACATTGTGTTTACACGTACGGATGTTCAGATGCATTTAAGGTTCTTCTAAGGTTCAAGGACTGTCAGAGATAGTGTGGAGCTCTTCATGAAACAAAACATTAACACTCAGTCTGGATTGTGTGGTATGAATTTGCCATGAATTTGTGAAAAGTTTTTAGACACTTGACATGTTATGTTTCACACAATTTTTATATGTAGCCCATTAGTTTTCACATGTGATTTCTCATGGGTTTTTTCTCACATGTAGTACATGTTGGTTTTAATTTTTACACATTAATTTTTTTCACGTAAAGCATATGGTTTTAATTTTCAAATGTGATTTCTTTTTACACAGATGGTTATATTTTAGACTTTTCCCATTAATTTTCCCGTTAATTACCCGTTAATTTTCACATTAATCTTTTACATACAGTATGTGTGGTTTTATTTTTCACATGAACTTCTTACATCGATAATTAATTTTTTGAACATGATCACATATTGTTCACACAATGTCTCATGGCATAATATACTGAAATGCAATTTCATGTTTTGTTTTTTTGTGTGTGTGTGTGTGTGTGTGTGTGTGTGTGTGTGTGTGTGTGTGTGTGTGTGTGTGTGTGTGTGTGTGTGAAATGTATAAGATTTTTTCATAAAGAATTGCTTTTGTTAAAACTTTTTGCCAGATGATTGAGTTTTTTTGGTTCTTTATAGCCTCTATTATATTACAATACAGATGTCTGGCATAAATCAATACTTACACTATATATGATAAATTGTACGCTTAAAAATCTATATTTGGGAATTTTCCCATTTTCTGAAGTGCAATAAATCAGTTAAATCACTCTGTCAGAAACTCACGAGCCACTGGTTGGTGTACGTAGACATTTTCAGGTTTCAAGGGCCATGTTGGCTCACACCTGACATCTATTATTACCGTACAAACAAAGTAGTTAAAGCTTAAAAACATGTTTATTCTGATTACGGACTGCTGCGAGGGGCAATTTTAGTGTATAGTTAAATAGTAAATGATATGTCAGGCACTAAACTTGCTCTAAAATCACAGACTGCACCTTTAAGCTTGAAAAAAAAACAAAGCGTATTAAGGTATTTCTCTCGAATGGGAAATTGAATCATACAAGCTAAAGAATTTTATTGTCCTGTGGAAGATGAATGGTGGATGGATTTGGGATGGAAATGACATTTCCTGAGTAACAAAAGCGTTCAGGATAGTGCTTTTCAAAAGAAAACGGACAATGTGCATACTTTGGCCTGACTGAAACCACATGCCTGAAGGTTAGATTTGGCTGTTTTCACATCTGCTGCACAGAAAAGGCCTGAGAAAATTAGCATCCATTCAAGTTTCTGGGTAAAGTGGGATGAGGAAAAGAGGAACCGGTTTACAGCAGCAGAAATGACCGCTTGAGCTTTATTTTGCACGTTTAATTATGATGTTGATGAAGATTAGCATCTGAGAAGACGTTACAGCATCCATGGTCTACGGTCTATGATTAGCTCTGAACTTTTAAAGTGTTTATTCTCTTGGATTTTTAATAACCAGCATAAAAAAATTATACAAAGGCCCTTACAGAAGAATCACATGAAGTCGACTCACTTGTGGTTTTATGCACTTTACATGTTATTTCACTTTTATTTTTTCACTTGCTTTGTGTGTTTTTATTTTTAACATGATTTTTTCCCCATGATTCATTCATTTTCTCATGTGATCTTTACAAACAATTTATCTTTCATGTGATTTTTACACATAATTCATTTATTTTCTCATTTGAGCTTTACAAATGATTCATTTATGTTCGCATGTGATCTTTAGAAGTGATTCGTTTATTTTCATATTAATTAATTAATTAATTAATTTATTTATTTATTTATTTATTACAAATGATTCATTTTTCACGTGATTTTTTACAATAAATTCTAATAAATAAATGTAATATTCACACATTTTTCATTTATTTCATCATTTGATCTTTACAAATGATTCATTTTCATGTGATTCCTACACATGATTCATTTATTTTCATGTGATCTTTAGAAGTTATTCATTTATTTTCATATTTTCTCTTGTAATACTCACACAATTCATTTATTTTATCATTTGATCTTTACAAATGATTCATCATGTGTATACAATTCACATAATTTTCATACGATCCTTAAATGATACACATTTCAATTATATTTAGACGTCATTTTTACACGATTCATTTATTTTCTCATGTGACTTTTACACAAGTTTATATTTATATACTTTATCACCTTTAATATAACATTTATATTCGCATGTTAATTTTCCACATGTAGGTAATGTGGTTTTATTTTACAGATGTGATTTTTTCACATGTATTTGTCACATGGAGAATAACATGGTGAAATACACCTTCACCTGTTTTTCAAATGATCGAATATTACACACAAGAAAAGATTCATATTTTGGATTTTGGTTTGGAGTACAATAATATTTTGTCAAGGGGTTCACGCCCTAGAGGTCACCTTGATGTCGCAGTCAGCGTGTTGCCTGTTGGACGTCAGCATACCCCAACATGAAAAAGCCCCTTAACCCAAATAGCTTCCTCTGATGCCTCTCTGACTCACTCCAGTGAGGAGGAGAGCAATAGGCGTCACACCAGATCAAGGAGAATACAAATACGGCATCAAACCAATGTCCACAGGGCAGTCTTTAGTTGTGGAGGCCCAATCAGACACTTCCGACACAGTGCCAAACCGTTAAAATGGTGCTAAGCAACGAAAATTAGACAGCACGAAAATACATCAAGTAAATCATTTACAGGTTCATAATTAAAAAGTACAAACTGCCCGGTGTAACAAGTGTGATATCCCAGATTCCTTTGAAGTTGATTCCAGCTGTGTGGAGTGCTGTATATGTCCTACATATGATGAAACCTCAAAGAGTGACTGCATTGAGAATAAAGGGAGTTATATTGAGCCAAGTTGGGAAGAAAATTGTGTGGCGGCCTGGGAAAACCCTTCATATGCTGAAATTTTAACGTTTTCTAATATATTCTGAAAACTACAGACTTTCCAGAACTGAAATTGGAGTCTTATTTATACGCACCTGAAACACAAGTAACATTATGTAAGGAATAACACACTTCGGGTGTGATGTTATATGAAAATAATCAACAACAGAATAGTGTGTGTCGAGGCGGAGTTACCGTTACTACCACAAAGTTAATTATTTTCCATTAACAGCACGTCCCAAATAGTTTTATTTCTCATATACCACAGCAACTTGCCCAAAATGGCAATTTGCAATGTATATCATGCTTTTTATCCATGTATAGTTACATTTAATCTTGTGGAATGTCTGTGACCTTACATGTGAATGTTATTTCCTCACCAGCCTTTCTCTCCTTCTTTCTCTTGAACTTAATAAACCTAAAAACGCAACATTATATAAACATTTACACACTTTTCTTTGCTAAATAACAACATGATTTTAAAAATCCGTTTATTATTAGCATTAGAACATGTGGAGCATCCCTGTGAATGAGCTGTTACTATAGAAACAATAACATATTAGAACAAACGCATTAATATAAACCTGGGATTTGCTGCTGCACTACTGTCAGAGCTGCTGTTATAGAAAATTAACCAGCACCTTCTGGCCAATCAGATTCGAGAATTCAACAGCACAGTAGTGTATAAATGATTTCGGTCTGGTTACAGCCAAAAAGGAGAAAACTGGATTTAAAGATTTCATTTTGACACCAACACACTGATTGCTATTTATTGAATTAATTTCTATTTAATCTGATATGTAATAAACAAGATATAATAATATAATATGACCATAAATTTTTATTTATTAGCAGGCTTTATTCATAGCCAACAGACAGACGGGATTTTTCAGAAGCCCCGCCCATCCATCTGTCATTGCGTTTTTAATAATAATATCTTATTTTATATAAAATGGCAAATAATTTAGATCATTATAGTTCTATCAAAACAAAGTGTAAGAGTGCTTAATAACTCTTAATAAACCTGTTATTATCAGAATTATCTCAGCCTGATTTAATGTTATAGTGAACAGACATCAAGCAAATGCCCTGCCTTCATACTTGTTGTAACCTACTTATGGAAGCACGACGTTACTGCCGAATTTGTGAGGAGTTTTCAAAGGTGAAATGAGTTCACACTTTGATCCACATCAGTCTCCGTCTCATCGCCTGAGGGGAAAAAATCACTTATGGCATTTAAACACAAGTCTCATCATCAACTCTTCACGTAGCCATTTCAAACTTATGATTTACCTCATTATGTTTCATATCTTCCATTTTTGACTCCACTTAACTCTAATCCACATCACTTCACTTCAGGGATCATGACAGATGACTGATTGGCTAAATGCTAGAGTTCATCCACTCTGAAAGCGTCTACTTTTTCCCTGGGATTTACATCGAATGTATATTTTTTTTAGATTTCAGTTTTAGCGAATTTATATTTAGGGCTTTGGTTTCTCAAAATCATAACCTGTCATTTTTAATTCTATTTTATTAAGTGCAAATCTTACTGCTAACAAGTTCAAAATAAAGAAATAACATTTGTGCTTGGTCTGACTGTGGTTTGAGCTGAAAAAGCAGGAAGTGTAGTTTTCTAGGGGTCAAATATGCACACAATATACACTTCTGAGGCAGAAGTGTCTATGGTAATAAGGTTGTGTATGAAAATAATTACAGTTATACATTATAGGTAATAAATAGTACCTCATTTTGTATGATCTTTAACAAAAGTAATATCATTCAACCAGTTACAATTATCCATCCATCCATCCAACCATCTATCCATTCATACCGCTTATCCTACACAGGGTCGACTGCAGCTTATCCCAGGGGACTCAGGGCACAAGGTGGAGGACACCCTGGATGGGATGCCAACCCATCACAGGGCACAATCACACACACATTCACACACTACGGACAATTTGTAAATGCCAATCAGCCTACAATGCATGTCTTTGCATGTCTAGCGTGCTAACCACTAAGCCCCCCCCTGTTTCAACCATGTTTTTAAATTGTGTAAATAAAATAAAATACTTTGGATACTGGACTGCTGTCAGAACCTCATTATGAACTTGATTATAAAGTGTTGAACAATAAACAGCATCAAGAATATTAAGAAGGCAGCATGTCTATAAAAGCTCTGCATCCATCACACTTTTGGTCAACATTTACTACATCTTGAAGAGTCAAACGCTCCTGCCAACAGCTCCAGATGGGTTTCAGGGAATTATTAAAGAACTATGTCCATGGACCGATTACAGCTCCCAGATGCATTGTGAGAAACATCCCTAAACTGGCTGATGTTAGTGATCAATCACGGCACCTGGACACTTTTGGAGCTCAGTGGACAATGCAACAATTGTTGTATTTGCACGTTAAATATAGTTTCAACAAAGAGCATTTGGGATATTTGTACTGTTGGAAAGAAGCATTAGAAATGAACGAATGACATACTTTTTAGGAATGCACACATGATTAGTGTGTGTTTTAATTTTACATTTTTCTGTAACATGGCCAGATTCCACACCTCAGACCCTCCCAGCTGTTGCTCATATCAGTTTAGGTTATATAGATGATTGATACGGAGGTAATGAAAAAAATTATGGACAACAGGTGGACATGAAATGACTTCCACCACACTAGACATGTGTCTTAGCTGTGTTTCATAGAAATGGGGGAAGAGGATATATTATTTGAAGCTTGAACTTTGATCCTTTGAGTCATTTTTTCCCTTATACTATTAGTTCTGGAAAGAATGAAGAAACAAATCAAACACCCAGGTCCTCTAGACTTCCCTGCTTGTGTGACAAGTGCATTGAAAAGCTGTATACTTTCTCTCCTCTCTGTTCTACGCCCTGAAGTACGCTTGTTCCTAGTGGTCTTTCAGTTTATGGATGTGACAGAACTGACAGATGGGGATGAGCCAGGTTTAAAGGTCTTAACATCTTCATTCATCTTCAGTAACTGCTTTATCCTAGTCAGGGTCATGGTGGATCCAGAGCCAATCCTAGGAACAAGTGAGAATGAGCGAGGAATTCACCCTGGATGGGGCGTAAGTCCATCTCAGGGCACCATTAATACACACAAAGAACATGTGAAATTCCACACAAACTGTAGCTCAGTAGTGCAGGACACTGGAGCTGTGAGGCAGCGATGCTACCACCATTGCACCCTCATGCCTTCGATCTCACCGTGCACCAAAATTGACTACTATGTGAATCCATTTCAACCACCTTGTGTCTAGTAGTACATAAGACCTGGAGACAAGGCCCAGTTAGTTACCACTGGTAACCCCCAAGGGTTGGATCCAGGGTTGGGTCCTGGTAACCCTGGTCCAGGCAGGTTACAGGTTGTCTATTTTGCACCTTTCATGGAACGAGACCAAGACCACATCTCTCAGAAACTCTTGAATCAATTCTCACCCCCCACCATGTTCATCCCAAAAGTGTTCAGTGGGGTTGAGGTCAGGGCTCTGTGCAGTTCTTCCACTCCAACCATGTCTTCATGGGCCACTCTTTGTGCACAGGGGCATTGTCATGCTGAATTGGTTTGGGCCTCTTAGTTCCAGTGAAGGGAAATTGTAATGCAACAGCATGCAAAGACATTCTATACAATTGTGTGCTTCCAACTTTGTGGCAACAGTTTGGGGAAGAACCACATATGGGTGTGATGATCAGGTGTTG